>BLSH010033900.1:1731644-1742746 GCA_018402905.1 Glandirana rugosa | reverse complement strand
ACGAATTGCATCAATCTTGTTTTTAAAGTGGTTTGCAATCTCGTGAGCAGTGAGCGAGTGACTGGGTGGAGGTGGTGGTGGAGAAAGTAGAGAGTTAAAAGTAGAGAAGAGACGGTGAGGATTGGAGGACAGAGTATTAATTAGGGTGACAAAGTAAGTTTGTTTGGCAGCATGGAGGGAAGAAGTGTATTTTAAGAAGGCAGATTTATATTGGGTGAATGCATTCTGGGATTTGGTTTTACGCCACACTCGCTCCAGTGCACGGCTCTGTCTGTTAAGGTTTCTGGTGTCGTCGGTCTGCCAAGGTTGTAATGGTCTGGGCCTGACATTTTGTGAAGTGAGAGGAGCAAGAGAATCCAGTGAGGATGAAAGTGAACTGTTGTAGATAGAGGTGGCCAGGTGAGGGCAAGATAGGGCTGAGATTTTGTCATGGAGGTGGTCAGTTGCAGAGTAGAAAAGAGAAGGAATAAAGTGGCGAAAGTTTCTGTGGGTAATTGTTTTCTGCTTGGTGGAGCAGGTGGTTGGAGACAAGCACAATGTGAAAGTGATGAGGTTGTGGTCAAAAAGAGGAAAGGGGGTGTTGGTGAGGTTGTAGGGGTTGTAAAGATGGGAGAAGATAAGATCAAGGGTATTACCATCAGAGTGAGTGGGGGACTGTGTCCATTGTGTAAGGTCAAAAGATGAGGTTAATTTGAAAAGTTGGGATGCAGCTTGGCTGTTAATATTGGTGGGGATGTTGAAATCACCAAGGATAATAGTGGGTAATGTGGAGGAGAGGAAGTAGGGTAGCCAGGCAGAGAAGTCATCAAGGAAGCGTGACACTGGTCCAGGAGGCCGATAGATCACAGCAATCCTTAGAGAAATGGGAGAAAACAGACGAATACAATGTGACTCAAAAGAAGAGAAGGATAAAGAGGGAGGGGTAGCCAGAACTTGAAAGGTGCTCAGTGGGGATAGAAGCAAACCAACTTCACCTCCTTTCCGTCCACTGGGTCTGGGTGAGTGAGTCCAGTGGAGGCCTCCATGAGAGAGAGCTGCATGTGAGGCAGAATCTGATTCTTGCAGCCATGTTTCTGTGATTGCAAGAAGGTTAAGGGAGTAGGAGACAAAAAAGTCATGGACAGAAGTGAGTTTATTGCAGACAGAGCGGGCATTCCAGAGGGCACATGAGAAGGTGGGAGGGGTTGTTGGGAGCAGAGGAATAGAGATAAGATTAGGATTGCAGCTGATGCTGGAGGAGGGAGGGTGCCGAGCATGGGTGTGAGATCCTGAAGGACCAGGATTAGGGGAGATTTCCCCAGAGGTTAGCAGAAGGAGGAGGGTGAGGAAAGTAAGATGGGAGTGAGATGTGTATGAGTGCACATACTTTCCTGTCTTTGTGTGTGGCTCAGCAGGTGGGTTAAGTATTAGCAGGAGGTGATAAGAACAGTAGTAGGGAGAGGGTAGAAGTGATGGTGATATGTACAAGTTTTTAGGTGGAGAAGGGGGAAAAAGAAGTGAGAATTTGAAAGCAGAGGATACTAGTATGAGAAGACAAAGCAGAGGGGACATATTAAGGGGTGGTGGGGATAGGTTTCAGACTTGCAGGATGTCTTCCAAGGTGGTGGTTTGTGGTCAGTCCAGAGTGGAGTAGAGTCCTTGTTGGTCATGTTTTGCTGCTTTCGTTATCCTGCTTTAGTTAAACTGCTGTGTTCAACTGCTTATTACTCCTGCACAAACTTTACTCATGGCAGCAAACTTTACTCTGCCAGGACCCCCCTGTCTCTGCCTTCCCCCCATGAACACAACTCAATTTATACAAAGGTGATCAAATGAGGAAATATTCCACACCCCAATTAGGGACTGATAAAGAACACATGAAATCGGGGGAGGAATGGTCAGAAAGACACAGACCAGTCATAAAGATGAGTATCTCTGATCCCAAGAGGAGGTGAGAATCTCTCATTAACAAATGGTTAAGCTGCAAGTACAAAACTTTTATCGCATACCCCAGTTATAGCAGAGATTTTGCAAAGCAGTCAGACAGTTTGGAAATGCTTGAGAGTTGCATACCCCAGTTATAGCAGAGATTTTGCAAAGCAGTCAGACAGTTTGGAAATACTTGAGAGTCGCATACCCCAGTTATAGCAGAGATTTTGCAAAGCAGTCAGACAGTTTGGAAATGCTTGAGAGTCGCATACCTGTGAAGAAGCAGACTGTATCAAATCATTTCACATCCCCTTTGTCCCTAGTGCTTTGTCCAGTGCCCTACATGCACTCTTATATTATATAAGCCATTCTTTCTGCCTAAAAACTTGAGAATGTCCATGGCATCCAAAAAGCATTCCTTTACGTCAAAAGCGGTTTTGGATCTACTAGAAAACAGCGATAGTAAATAGGAATCATTTGAAGAATTGAGTGATACTGATTTAAGGGGAAATTTATCATCAGACACTGAAAGTAACAACAGTGACAATTCTGCAACTGAGCAACTTTCATTGTTTTGATTTGATTACATTATTGAATAAATGTTATTATTATTATATTATTATTATACTAATATATTTGATAATTATTTATAGTTATTTATTATATTATAATTTATGATTTTGATGTTTCATACTTTATCATACCCTGGATGTCTACTAGACTCTTGTTTGGACAGATTTAAGTGAGTTATTCCTAAGAATTACAGGCCTACAATATAAAACACCAAATTTCTATGCGAAACAATGTACCGCTTTGAGATGCAAAAATCTGACATAATCATACCGCCAGGGAGGTTAATGGAGGAGGTGAAACTCTGCTGACTTCCATCATCCAATCATCTTCAAGCAAAAATATAATCTATTTTTTTTTCTGGCACGTGATTGTGGATTTATTGCAAAGTGAAATATCATTACATTCACTGTGGCCAGGGGCAAATTCCTTTGCAAAGTGCAGCTTCCCTTTTGCCTTTAGTAAATCAATCCCCAATGGGTGAGTGAGTAAGTAATTGGTTCAATATAATACTTATCTCTGCTGGAAAGTCTGATATTTACTTATGAAGAAATCTCTAGATAAACGGTCTGAATAATCTTTTTGTGTAAGTTCAAAGATACATTATATATAATAGTTTTGGTAGCAATCCTGGCTGAATATATTTTATGAATATGATTGTTCATATGAGGAACTTTGAATATACATATTAATTAAAGGGAATAGAACAATATTAAAGCATTAAAGTATTAAAATATGTCTATTTTGTAAATATAGTTGTGCCAGGAGTGCAGTACTATAGTCATTTTACAGTATAAAACTTATTTTTTTGTACGGTTACTGACCTTTTACAGACTATTATGAGAAAAGTTTTAAAGATCATAGGATTTGTGAAGATACATCTTGATGCGGCAACCCTCCCTTGTTTTGTTGAATTGTAAAACCACATTTTATGTGACTGGCAACCTGCAGTGTGGTTTTCTCCATAATCCATGCCTGACATCCTGTATTACTTGTCTCTACTTAATAAAATACACATTGTCTTCAGCAGAGCGAAATAAATCTCTGTGGCCTTGATGGGAAAGTCATGAGAAGAGTAAATAAACATAGGTAAGAAAAACTGGGTGACTTTTCATCCATCGTCTCATCCATTTCAATATGTCAGTTTTGTTTCTTTAAGCCACCCTCCTAATATTAAAAGTTTTATTAAATGTCAGGCTGTTGTCAGCAGTAGCATAAATCCAGGATGACATTGGTGATATGTTTACATTAAAGGAGAACATCCCTGTCAGTAATTTAAAGTTATCATTTATAGTAAATCGCTGCTAATGTTAGTCACTGCTAATTTCCATGTGGAATTACAGTCATTATACTGTGTGGCTTTATTTATCTTCATAGGTATTGCATAGAAGACTTAGGTTTATTAGCACCATGTATTAGTAAATTATTTATTAAAAATAATTCCAAAGTATTATTTAGGTTTATTAATGACCATCCTTCCTTAGCCTGTTGTGTGTATTATTACACTGTTGCCATTTTTAATTGCAGTGTTACCCTCAAAAGGGCCACTGATTGATGATGATGGCAGAGTCACTACACTGCTCCTGAAGCAGCAAAGATTATGATGAGGATCCCAGTTCTCCCCCACTAGTGCAGCAGCTGCCGGCACACAAGGAGCAGGGTCCAGGTACACTGACACAGAAAGCAGTCAAGGGGATGTCTTTTTTGTTATTTTAATTTTAAATAAACTTGGAGGGGGTACAGAGTAATATGGGATACTCCAGAACAGTAACATCAGGACACTCTTCTCCATGTTGCACATTCATGAACTAATCTTCTGGTAAACTCAGGGTACAATCAATCCATGAGAGATCAGAGAAGGCTAGAGGTATGAACCCTTTAGGAAAGGAAACAAGTTTTCAGTTTAAAGCACAGTCTTTCCATGAGAGACTAGGGGTGGTCAGAGGTATGAACCCCACAGGAGTTACTTGCCCCAGCTATCTCAATCATACACAGTCACCAAGATCTTTGAAGCAGAGTAGGTCTCACAAGGCCAATGAAGTAGCTGTGCCTATTCAGCGTCTTATAGATGCTTTCTAGTGAGGCTGTGTGGACAGGATTCTTAAGTGAAGTCTTGGGATGTCAGAGAAACTTTCAGGTGTAGGCCCCCAACTCTGTCCAGCTGGGACCTTGATGAACATCTGCTTGAATCAGTAAAGTAGCTTGGGAGGGGTAGCCACTGTGGCAGATCCAACCGGGACAGGGGCTTTTGAAGGGGACTACAGGGTAGCCTCTTGTCTACTGACTATGGGCCTTGGCTTTGAGTGGGCTCTATTCTTTGGGAAGAGCGTGCCTGGGGGACCTTTGCAGTGGCTTTGCTTCAGATTTGGGTCAATGTCTCCCCAAAAACACACAGACTCTGGAATCCTAGGACTCGGATAAAGATTTGGGGCCTTTGTGTCCAAACCAGCGTTGATTGCTTCAACCACCCCTCCTAGGCTCAGAGGCTCTAAGCAGAAGGTTATAATCAGCTTCATACAACCTGATACTGATGTCTCCTGCTGTTATGTGTAATCTGTTTATTAAGGTGTCTTTCTCTCATTGTATAATATCCCATTGTGTGCCTCAGAGGTGTACATCTCCATTGTTAATTGAGTCACCTTTTGTTTTGTTCTATCTGCTAGCATTGTGTCCACTTCACCTTATTACCAAACCTTTGAGGGATGTTTATATGTTTATGTTCATGTTAGCTGTTCATTAGATGTACTGTTAGATGTACTGATGATATTACTGTTTAACGTTTGCTTTGTTTAGGATAATGTGATCAAGCTCTTATTTGATTTTGTGTGGTATACAGTTCCTTGAAAAAATATTCACACCCCTTGAAATTTTCCACATTTTTCCATGTTACAACCAAAAACATAAATGTATTTTATTGGGGTTTTATGTGATAGACCAACACAAAGTGGCACATAATTGTGCAGTGGAAGGAAAATGATAAATGGGTTTTTAAAATGTTTACAAATAAATATCTAAAAAGTGTGGCATGCATTTATATTCCCCCTTTACTCTGATACCCCTAACTAAAATCTAGAGGAACCAATTGCCTTTAGAAGTAACATAATTAGTAAATAAACTCCACCTGTGTGTAATTTATTCTCAGTATAAATATGGCTGTTCTGTGAAGCCCTCAGAGGTTTGTTATAGAACCTTAGTGAACAAACAGCATCATGAAGGCCAAGGAACACAACAGACAGGTCAGGGATAATGTTGTGGAGAAGTTTAAAGCAGGGTTAGGTTATGAAATAATATTTCAAGCTTTAATCACCTCACAGAGCACTGTTCAATCCATCCTGAAAATGGAAAGAATATGGCACACCTGCAAACCTACCAAGACATGGCCATCCACCTAAACTGACAGGCTAGGCAAGGAGAGCATTAATCAGAGAAGCAACCAAGAGGCCCGTGGTAACTGTGGAGGAGCTGCACAGATCCACAGCTCAGGTGGGAGAATATGTCCACAGGACAACTATTAGTCATGCACTACACAAATCTGGCCTTTATGGAAGAGTGACAATAAGAAAGCCATCGTTGAAAGAAAGCCATAAAAAGTCCCATTTGCAGCTTGCCAGAAGCCGCATGGGGGACACAGCAAATATGTGTAAGAAGGTGCACTGGTCAGATAAGACAAAAATTGAACTTTTTGGCCTAAAAGCAAAACACTATGTGTGATGCAAAACTAGCACTGCACATCACCCTGAACTGGAATTCCCATTGTGGCAGCATCATGTTGTGGGGGTGCTTTTCTTCAGTAGGGACAGGGAAGCTGGTCAGAGTTGATAGGAAGATGGATGGAGCCAAATATAGGGCAATCTTAGATGAAAATCTGTTAGAGTCTGCAAAAGACTTGAGACTTGGGTGGAGGTTCACCTTCCAGCAGGACAACAACCCTAAATATACGGCCAAAGCTACAATGGAATGTTTTAAATCAAAGCATATTCACGTGTTAGAATGGCCCAGTCAAAGTCCAGGCCTAAATCCAATTGAAAATCTGCTGTTCACAGAAAATTGCTGTTTACAGATGCTCTCCATCTAATCTGACAGAGCTTGAGGTATTTTGCAAAGAAGAATGGGCAAAAATGTCACTCTCTAGATGTGAAAATCTGGCAGAGACATACCCAAAAAGTCTTGCAGCTGTAATTGCAGCAAAATGTGGTTCTACAAAATATTGACTACAAGTGCACACCACGCTTTTCACATATTTATTTGAAAATAATTTTGAAAGCCATGTATCATTTTCCTTCCACCTCACAAGTATGTGCCACTTTGTGTTGGTCTATCACATAAAATCCTAATAAAATACATTTACGTTTTTGGTTGTAACATGACAAAATGTGGAAAATGTCAAGGGGTATGAATACTTTTTCAAGGCACTGTAAATTTAATTTTCAATAAAGTTAGTTCCAGTTTGTACCTAAGCTAGTGTCATCTAGTTCTTGGGTGCAATGCTAAGCTATAATGCCTGGTTTCTGGTTCCAGAGTGAAGGAAGCTGTTTCTTGGCGGAGGCACCCAGGCCGGGTGCCTGGCAGTCCTTCTCTGTTATAAAGCTCAGACTATTTATGTGCTCATAAGCCACCCTCTGTGCTCACCTCCCCTTGGATTGGCTGCAGCATAAATATTCATGCTGCCTATTTGTCTTGCTCCAATCCCTATGTTCCAGAACTTACTAGAAGGCAGGGGAGAGCAATCAAACCTTCAGCTTGTGAAATACTGAACAGACAAAAGAAATCAATAACAGTTTTGATGTGTGGTAATGTTCATAACATTAAGGCAGCTCATTCATTATGAATGGGCTTCCAAAGCACTTTATGGGCTAATTAATAGATATGACCCTTTTTCTATCACATTGTACCAAAACACCATATATGTGCAGTTGGACAGCTGCTTTACCACAACACATAGATGTCAATGGGTGTCAGTGATAATTTGTCAACAAATATAGTCACAAATTAAAGCAGACCCTCCCATCATTATGGAGATTAGTTGAAATAATCTGAATATTCAGTTTTATAGTGTACAGTGTCTCACAAAAGTGAGTACACCCCACACATTTTTGTAAATATTTTATTGTATCTTTTCATGTGACAACACTGACGAAATGACACTTTGCTACAATGTAAAGTAGTGAGTGTACCGGTTGTATAACAGAGTAAATGTGCTGTCTCCTCAAAATAACTCCAAGCCATTAATGTCAAAACCGCTGGCAACAAAAGTGAGTACACCCCTAAGTGAAAATGTCCAAATTGGGCGCAAAGTGTCAATATTTTGTGTGGCCACCATTATTTTTCAGCACTGCCTTAACCCTCTTGGGCATGGAGCTCACCAGAGATTCACAGGTTGCCACTGGGGTCCTCTTCCACTCCTCCATGACGACATCGTGGAGCTGGTGAAAGTTAGAGACCTTGTGCTCCTCCACCTTCAGTTTGAGGATGTCCCACAGATGCTCAATATGGTTTAGGTCTGGAGACATGCTTGGCCAGTCCATCACCTTTACCCTCAGCTTCTTTGGTTAGGCAGTTGTGGTCATCTTGGAGGTGTGTTTGGGGTTGTTATCATGTTGGAATACTGTCCTGCGGCCCAGTCTGTGAAGGGAGGGGATCATGCTCTGCTTCAGTATGTCACTGTACAAATTGGCATTCATGGTTCCCTCAATGTACTGTAGCTCCCCAGTGCCAGCAGCCCTCATGCAGCCCCAGACCATGACACTCTCACCACCATGCCTGAATGTAGGCAAAACACACTTGTCTCTGTACTCCTCACCTGGTTGCAACCACACACGCTTGACACCATCTGAACCAAATAAGTTTATCTTTGTTTCATCAGACCACAGAACATGGTTCCAGTAATCCGTGTCCTTAGTCTGCTTGTCTTCAGCAAACTGTTTTTGGGCTTTCCTTCTGGGGGTGACAGCCATGTAGACCAATTTGATGAAGTGTGCAGTGTATGGTCTGAGCACTGACAGGCTGACCCCCACCCCTTCAACCTCTGCAGCAATTCTGGCAGCATTCATACATCTATTTCCCAAAGACAACCTCTGGGTATGATGCTGAGCACAGGCACTCAACTTCTTTGGTCAACCATGGCGAGTGGTTGACCAAAGTGGAACCTGTCACGTTAAACCGATGTATGGTCTTGGTCACTCTCCTGCAGCTCAGTTTCAGGGTCTTTGCAATCCTCTTATAGCCTAGACCATCTTTATGTAGGGCAACATTTCTTTTTTTCAGATCCTCAGAGAGTTCTTTGCCATGAGGTGCCATGTTGAACTGTCTGTGACCAGTATGAAAGAGTGAGAGCGATAACACCAAATTTAACACACCTGCTCCCCATTCACACCTGAGACCTTGTAACACTAACGAATCACATGACACCTAAGAGAGAAAATGGCTAATTGGGCCCAATTTGAACATTTTCACTCACTTTTGTTGCCAGCGATTTAGACATTAATGGCTGCATGTTGAGTTATTTTGTGGGGACAACAAATGTGCACTGTTATACAAGCTGTACACTCACTGCTTTACATTGTAGTCATGTCTTTAGTGTTGTCACATGAAAAGGTATAATAAAATATTTACAAAAATGTGAGGAGTGTACTCACTTTTGTGATATACTTTATGTCCAGCCAAAACTGTAAGAGCTTACTTCAAGCCGAAGCTCTGTTAAAAAAATGTTTCCTCCCTTTCTGTCCCAAAGACAACAGCTTATACTGAATACAAACCCTGGTCATTATATAAGTATATACAAATTATTTAGCTAGGCAAACTATTCAAAGTTAGCACATGTATACAGACATGGCTACATTTGGTATGGGCATTCACATGTGGCACATGTAGTATTTTGTACATACAAATGAGCTCACAAAAAATAAAGTATGGAGGTTTCTGTATCAAACCACCTTCAGCTTCTGACAGCAAACGTTTTATGAAGTTTTATATGCCGTGTATTGAGAGGACAGGAATATTGAGTTATTATCATTGCAAAAAGAATATGAAAACATGAAAAAGTTAACAAAAATGTCTTGGTGAGCTGACACTCTTGCATCCAGGTGCAGATATCTTCACCCAAGTTTTATATTGCTTCAGAATATATCATGCAAAATAATTGACCTGAAGCAATGGGACTTGTTTATTAAAGTGTGTTAATACAAATGTCTTTGATACCTTTATCAATCAAGAGGTTTTCAAATGTGATTTCCCAGTGTCAGTTGGAAAATATTATCTGTCTGTTTATGTGACTATGTGTGTATATGTGTGCATATGTACAGATGGCTACTAGCTTTCTAACAGACGGACAAACCAGGGGTGGCATTTCAAGTATTAATGTACTAGTAAAAAGAACTACGCAATGAGAAACAGGGAGAAGGATAAAATTCCACAGCAGATGTTGCCTCAATCATACAAAACACTATGATGAGAACCTGCCAGCTTTTTCTTTTTTTTCATCCTGTCATTACAAATGATTATCTGCAACCATTCATCAAGATTTATCCAGTTCTCATGAGATGATAACAAGAAAGTTGTGCTTAATTTCATATTAACTGTAAAAAAGGGAGGTTTGGGAATAAGAATCCTCATCGCAATGAATACTTCTTTCTTTAAAAATATGTAAAGGGAGAATATTAAGGGTTAATGTATGCTGCTTGACTTCTTATTCAGTTGTTTTATATGCAAATATATGTCAGTTTGCTAGAAAGGTGCTGTGATAGGATTTTATTTCCCTGAAGTGCTACAGATGTTCAGAAAGTAGGGGGTCAAGATAATCTGCTGTTGGTGTTATCACCATTGTTTCTTTTTGGACAACTTTGTCTACAGATTATATTGGACAATCTGTTGGAGGGCTGGTCACCATATTATGTTAGTGTCATTACACACATAATGTATTCTACTTAGGTAGATATGAAGACTATATTTCACAAAGATTCACAAAGCAGAACACTGACTGTTATGCCTAAATTAGGCGTCCAAGAGTTTGGTCATGCAAGACCCTGGAGGAATATAAAGAGCCAATGGGGAATAAAATGTTACCCTATTCTACCCAAGACACTCAATATATGCATTTATTAAAAATTAATAATAAACAGAACAAAATAATACATCACTGCTTACTAGTAGTGTTGAGCGAACCCGGACTGTAACGTTCGGGTCCGTACCGAACTTTCGGGTGTCCGTGGCACGGACCCGGACATTTCAAAAATCTTTCAGGTTCGGTCCGGGGTTCTGCTATTTTACTCCACGTGTTGAGAAGCTGCAGGGCAGCCAATCAACAAGCGTTTCACTGGTTTGCTCTAAAAACTTTACAGGCCCAGGCACGGTGCCTGTGGGCTTTCAAGCCATGCCTGGGCTTGCAATGTCAGGCCCAAGCGAGTTGTGATGATCATTCGTCACTACATAATAAAACAAGACAAATAATAATTAAAAATTATTTACGTATATAACTCACAGAACCCATCTTATCCCATTGTAAAATAAGGGGTAACCGAGAAATATAAGGAGGTCCCAGAACGTACTGGTTTGAGAACCTGCGGATTAAATCCGTATTGTCAGTCACAAGACGAAACACTTAGAAACACTTTATATCAGAAGTATAG
>BLSH010033900.1:1699525-1711131 GCA_018402905.1 Glandirana rugosa | reverse complement strand
CTTCCAACAGGAGGTTCACCAACACCAGCAGCTCCAGCATCACCAGCAGCACCATGACCACGTCCCTTATTTGCTCTCCTCATTGGGCCCGCAAATGTACTATGTAGCCCTATGTAAGTATTTATTAATACCAATTAATACCTTTTTTTGGAAAACACCAATGTAGCCGGACTTTTTTATTTTGGTGCAAGAAATGCACTGCTCACACCAACAGCTGGAAGCTCTCCCTTTACAACTAGGAGATGATTTTTGAACAATAATGTGTCACTTACATCAACAGCTGGCCCTATAGGAGTAGGCAATGGTTTTTGAACAATAATCTGTCCCTCTAAGCAACAGCTGGAAACTCTCCCTTTAGAACTAGGAGATGATATTTGAACAATAATGTGTCACTTACAGCAACAGCTGGAAGCTCTCCCTTTAGAACTATGAGATGATTTTTGAACAATAATGTGTCACTTACAGCAACAGCTGTAACCTGGCCCTATAGGAATAGGCAATGGTTTTTGAACAATAATCTGTCCCTCTAAGCAACAGCTGGAAACTCTCCCTTTAGAACTAAGAGATGATTTTTGAACAATAATGTATCACTTACAGCAACAGCTGGAACCTGGCCCTATAGGAGTAGGCAATGATTTTTGAATAATAATCTGCCCCTCTAAGCAACAGCTGGAAACTCTCCCTTTAGAACTAGGAGATGGTTTTAGAACAATAATGTGTCACTTACAGCAACAGCTGTAACCTGGCCCTATAGGAATAGGCAATGGTTTTTGAACAATAATCTGTCCCTCTAAGCAACAGCTGGAAACTCTCCCTTTAGAACTAGGAGATGATTTTTGAACAATAATGTGTCACTTACAGCAACAGCTAGCCCTATAGGAGTAGGCAATGATTTTTGAACAATAATCTGTCCCTCTAAGCAGAAGCCTCTACCTAGTGCAGTCAGATTGTTGTGTAATGCAGGGTTTGATCTGCAATCTGCCAATCAAAGCAGCAGTATGTGAAATCTCAAATTACTCCCACAATCTGATCGTTGTGTACGATCCCACAATCTGATCATTGTGTACGATCGTAACGATCGTTGTGTTATTCAGGGTTTGATCTGCAATCTGTCACTCAAAGCAGCAGTATGTGAAATCTCAAATTACGCCAACAATCTGATCGTTGTGCAAGATGGTAGCGATCATTGTGTTATGCAGAGTTTGATCTGCAATCTGTCACTCAAAGCAGCAATATGTGAAATCTCAAATTTCTGCAATCCGTCCCTCAGAGCAACAGCAGTAGTAATCTCAGGATGCAGGATCAGATGTTAAAATGTCTGCAATCTCTCCCTCACAAAAACGACGGCAGCATCCTCTCCCTACACTAACCCAAGAGCATGTGACATGCAGCACTGTGACTCCAGCTTATAAAGAGGCTGGGTCACATGATGCACTGGCCAATCACAGACATGCCATTAGTAGGCATGGCTGTGATGGCTTCTAAGGGCAAACCAGTGAAACGCTTGTTGATTGGCTGCCCTTCAGCTATTCAACATGCGTGATCAACTACCAGAGCCCAGAGCCCAGAACCCGAACGTTTTTTGAAATGTCCGTGTTCGGGTCCGGGTCCCAGACACCCGAAAGTTTGGTACGGACCCGAACATTACAGTCCGGGTTCACTCAACACTAATTTCTAACTCATAGCATGTACCTAGCAAAAATTACCCCCTAAAATACATTCTGCTAATCGTCCCGAGTATGGCGATACCACATGTGTGAGACTTTTACACATCCTGGCCATATAAAGAGGTCCAACATTGAAATAGTACCTTCAGGTGTTCTAGAAGCATAAATTAGACATCTAATTTAATTTGGGTACTCAGATGGGCTGGTGACAGGTACTCTGGTACTCAGATGGGCTGGTGACAGGTACTCAGATGGGGTGGTGACAGGAACTCGGGTACTCTGATGGGCCAGTGACAAGTACTCAGGTACTCTGATGAGATGGCGACAGGTACTCTAGATTTCTGATGAGATGGTGACAGGTACTCAGGTACTCTGACGGGCTGGTGACAGGTACTCAGGTACTCTGATGGCCTGGTGAAAGGTACTCGGGTACTCTGATGGCTGGTAACAGGCACTTGGGTACTCAAGTACTTTGATGGGCTAGTGACAAGTACTCAGTTACTCTGAAGGGCTGGTGACAGGTACTCGGGTACTCTGATGGACTGGTGACAGGTACTTGGGTACTCTGACAGTCTGGTGACAGGTACTCAGGTACTCTGATGGGCTGGTGACAAGTACTCAGGTACTCTGTTGAGATTTTGCAAGGTACTTGGGAACTCTGATGAGATGGTGATAGGTACTCGGGTACTCTGAGGGGCTGGTGACAGGTACTCGGGTACTCTGATATGCTGATGACAGGTGCTTGGTACTCAGATGGGCTGGTAACAGGTACTCGGGTACTCTGATGGCTGGTGACAGGTACACGGGTACTCAAGTACTTTGATGGGCTAGTGACAGGTACTCAGATACTCAGATGGACTGGTGACAGGTACTCGGGTACTCCAATGGGCTGGTGACAGGTACTCAGGTACTCTGATGGGCTGGTGACAGGTACTCGGGTACTCTGATGAGATTGTGACAGAGACTCCGGAACTCTGATGAGATGGTGACAGGTACTCAGGTACTCTGATGGGTTGGTGACAGGTACTCGGGTACTCTGACGGGCTGGTGACAGGTACTCGGGTACTCTGATGGGCTGGTGACAAGTACTCGGGTACTCTGATGCTGGGGACAGGCACTTTGGTACTCAGGTACTTTGATGGGCTAGTGACAGGTACTCAGGTACTCATATGGGCTGGTGACAGGTGCTCGGATACTGAGATGGGCTGGTGACAAGTACTTGGGTACTCTCATGGGTTGGTAAAAAGTACTCGGGTGCTCTCATGGGCTGATCAAAAGTAATTGGGTACTCAGATGGGCTGGTGACAGGTACTCAGGTACTCAGATGGGCTGGTGACAGGTACTCAGATGGGGTGGTCTCAGGTACACGGGTACTCTAATGGGCTAGTGGCAAATACTCTGGAACTCTGAAGGGCTGGTGACAGGTACTTGGGTATTCTGATGGGCTGGTGACAAGTACTCGGGTACTCTGATGAGATGGTAACAGGTACTCGGAAACTCTGATGAGATGGTGACAGGTACTCAGGTACTCTGATGGGCTGGTGACAGGTACTCTGATGGGCTGGTCACAGGTACTCGGGTACTCTGATGGGCTGGTGACAGGTGCTCGGGTACTCTCATGGGCTGGGGACAGGTACTCAAGCGATGTGCACAAGGACTGTGCATGTGACCAGCTGCAATTGGACACAGCCGGTCATGTGGTAAAGAGCCAATTTTATTGGTTCTTTACCTCGATCATGGATGTGCTGAGTCCTGAAGGACATGCCTGATCCCCGATTGCCACAATGCATGCCCCCGGGGGCCCGCAGAGCGGTGAAAACAGGAGAACGTCATATTACGTCTACCCAGGATGGGGAGTGCACCTTGCCGGTGTATTATTACAATACACCGGTAAGGAAGTGGTCAAAAAACACATCAATGAATTTGGCCCTGCCTTTCTACACTGACTTTCTGCACTGCATGTTATATCATAGTCCTCAGTCATCCATAAAATTTGGTAATCTGCTCTTGGCCCCATTATCAGTTAAGAAAGGCACCTGCCCAAATTGTCCTCTATATCCCACAGTTTTAACCCTTATGATGGAACTGCTTGCTGTAGCGATAAGAACTAACTGAGCAGTAAAGGGGCTTACGGTCAATCAGTTAAAAAATAATTAAAATATCTCATCATATGCAGATAAAATGCTGCTGTTCCTTACAGAGCCTAACTTATCTTTATGGTATGCCTTGCTCACTCTGGAGCTCTGTTCAGTCAGGACTTAAAGTGGATGTATGAAGTAAGGGTTAAAAGTTGGACTTTATATGAAGTGTGTGCCATTGGAATGTTATATGTGTATGTAATAAAAGTTGAAGTATTGGCTATGATCTGAACCCATGTTAATACAGTACATAACACTTATATAATTATACAAAAAATATACTTTTTTATTGATACATATAGGTACATCTATAGTCTGAATTCATGTATGTATACAATACATTGCATACATAAATAAACATTCCAATAATTCATATATATATATACAGGGTGGGCCATTTATATGGATACACCTTAATAAAATGGGAATGGTTGGTGATATTAACTTCCTGTTTGTGGCACATTAGTATATGTGAGGGGGGAAACTTTTCAAGATGGGTGGTGACCATGGCGGCCATTTTGAAATAGGCCATTTTGAATCCAACTTTTGTTTTTTCAATAGGAAGAGGGTCATGTGACACATCAAACTTATTGGGAATTTCACAAGAAAAACAACGGTGTGCTTGGTTTTAACGTAACTTTATTCTTTCATGAGTTATTTACAAGTTTCTCTTTGTTTACAGCCATTGACATGTCGCCGAGGTTAACACGTGCGGAGCGGATATAAATTGTGTTGATGTCTGGTGAACGCAGTAACCGGGTCATTGCAGCAGATTTCAATGCAAGACAGCCTACGAGACCACCCATCTCCCATGCTACAGTTAGCAAACTGCTTGCTAAGTTTTGTGAAACTGGTTCAGTGTTGGATTTGCCAAAATGTGGACGCATGAAATCTGTCACTAATGAAGAAACATCAGTGGCTGTCCTAGCTTCATTCAGCAAGAGCCCACAGCGTAGCACTCGCCGCATGTCACTGGAGAGTGGCATTAGTGGAACATCCCTTCGGCGGATATTAGCTACTCACAAATGGCACCCTTACAAACTCCAGCTACTGCAGCATCTCAACGAGGATGACCCAAATCGGCGCACTGAATTTTCAGAATGGGCAAAACAAAAATTGGAACAGGAGCCTCAGTTTACGCAGAAGATTTTGTTCAGTGATGAGGCAAACTTTTATGTGAATGGTGAAGTTAACAAACAAAACCACCGCTATTGGTCTGACACTAACCCACATTGGATAGATCCCTCCAAGACTGTTGGAACCAAAAAATTGATGCTATGGTGTAGTATATGGTATACAAAGATAGTGGGACCATTCTTCATCAATAGAAACCTCAAGGCCACTGGATATGCGAAATTGCTACATGATGATGTGTTTCCCTATTTATGCACTGAAGCTGGCACGTTCCCTGAGTTTTTCCATAAAGATGGTGCACCACCACATTATGGGTGTCAGGTCCGAGCATTCCTAGATGAACAGTTTCCTGGAAAGTGGATTGGTCGTCATGGGCCAGTTGAATGGCCCCCAAGGTCTCCCGATCTGACCCCCTTAGACTTTTATCTTTGGGGTCATCTGAAGGCAGTATATTTTGGGTCATCTGTCTATGCTGGGAAGATACGAGATGTGCAGCACCTGAAACTACGCATACTGGAAGCCTGTGCTAGCATTTCTCCTGCGGTGTTGCGATCAGTGTGTGAAGAGTGGGAGAAGAGGGTTGCATTGACAATCCAACACAATGGGCAGCACATTGAACACATTTTATAAGTGGTCAGATACTTGTAAATAACTCATGAAAGAATAAAGTTACGTTAAAACCAAGCACACCATTGTTTTTCTTGTGAAATTCCCAATAAGTTTGATGTGTCCTATTGAAAAAACAAAAGTTGGATTCAAAATGGCTGACTTCAAAATGGCCACCATGGTCACCACCCATCTTGAAAAGTTTCTCCCCTCACATATACTAATGTGCCACAAACAGGAAGTTAATATCACCAACCATTCCCATTTTATTAAGGTGTATCCATATAAATGGCCCACCCTGTATATATATATATATATATATATATATATATATATATATATATATATATATACAACCATACACTGTATGAAGCATGGTACATATATGGTCAAAAGTGTTAAAGATTAAAGTGGATGTAAACCCAATTCATGAAATTTGAGCTGGGCACATATATGTCTAGTGCTTTCTTATCTCTCTTCAAAGCACTAAGTCCTGTGTGTTTATTCTGTTCAGTAGCTCTGTCATCAGTCTGATAGCTTCTGACAAGTTCTCTGAGATGGGAACCTGAAGTTTATGTCGTGGGCGGTTGCTATAAATAGATTAGCACAGCGGTGCCCGATTCACAGCAGAGTCTTTGCCTATGTGCATTGGGGGTGTGTGTCTTTCCTCCAATCAGCTGTCTTGGCTGTATGCCAAGATTCCACTCCCAGTCCTGAACAAAAAGATAAAAGTCTCTAACAGAGGTAAGAATTCTAAAGAATATATAGAGCTGAAGACAGCAGATATACATGTAAAACCTATGTAGGGAGATTTTTTTTATCTCTGTGTATCATCTGAGGCTGTTCACTTCACTTGGTATATTTGAGAATTTACATCCACTTTAATAAATTGGGTAAAGGTAAAAATACTCCCAATAGATCCTATTCCACCTCAGGCCTCGGATGAGATCTTTCTTCTTCAGTGGTTAACACAGATTAAATATTTGGGTATTCAGGTGTCTGCTAATATATCTGATTTTGTACCCTTATCTTTTATGCTCCTCTTCGGTCTCTCAAGATCCTGATTGAACACTTGGAGATCCTTACCATTATCCCTCCTAGGCAAGATTAATATAATTAAAATGAAGCTACTTCCTATATGTCCTGAGGAAAGCCCTGTGCGGATTCCCTTATCCCTATTTAAACAGTTATACTCCCAAATGTCCTCTTTTCTCTTTGATAGCAAAACTCCCAGACTTACTCTGTTGTGAAACAACCTCTTTCTTTCCCCACAATCGGCTTGCATGCAACCAAGATAATGCCACAATCATACTGGAGGTAGCAACTTTGGGTTTGCATGAGGCGCTGTGGTCCCTGTTTTTTGATGAGGCTGTGCTCCATATAGTTTTATGTGTACTATACAAACTATGATCAATTGGAATAGAATAGGGTCGGGTTCTACCTAATGTTACTTCCAATAAATGGTCCCCCCACACCCAACTGTGGAACAACCCCAGTTTCCTGCATTTGCTCCATATCTCAGATCCAGTCATATGGGTGTCAAGAGGCATAAAGGTTCTGGGAGACTTGTTTAATACTGATTAGTTCCTCACCTTGAAGGCAAAAAATAATTTTCCAAATTAGTACTTTTTCCATTATTTACAGTTGCATCATGCCTGTAGTTTTGATTTGCCTAGGACAAATCTTTCTTTCCTGACAGACTCCATGGCAGCATACGTGTGGGTTAGCCCCGCCTCCTTAATTACCCTATAGGACCCCTCTCCCATAAATCTTTGCTCCATGCCAGCGGCCGTGTTCCTTTTTTGTCCTCCTCCATAGGACCGAATAGACGGTTCTCTGAAGAATCCCCCACAGTCAGGAATCAGTGAAGCGGCTAGAGGAATTACGTCCCTCCGATAGGCCCTAGCTGAGAGCAGGGTATGGAGTGTATAAAGCAGAGTAGCGCTGAAGTCGGAGCAGCTGAAAGTGCGCCTGGCCAGAAAGCCTAGCTGAGAGCAGGCGGCCCTAATCTGCTAAAGACCGGTGCATGTATACTGTCCTGGAATAAGAAACAAGCTGGTGTGATCTTCCTACCTGGCCTGGTCCGATCCAATTGTGGAAGCAGGATTGAAGTTGCCATGTGCGGTGATGTATACTTTTATATTACACATTCCATGGCAGCAGTGTGTGTATTTTCTGTTTGTCTGTTTGCTTCTCTGGCTAGTGTCTTCCAGCCTATGGCAGCTGGAGCACATGGGTGTTCAAAGCTGCTGCTCTCTTCCGGCCTTGTGCCCTGGGTTGCTTCTGCTCAGGGACGCAGCGCATGGGTGCTGTCGATGGCAGTGGTGACATTACAGAGGAGAAATTAATTTTGCGGTCAGTACTGCTGATCAGGGGTAGGCAACCTGCGGCCCTCCAGCTGTTTCAGAACTACAAGTCCCATCATGCCTCTGTGGGTAATTGTAACTGCCAGCCTTCCAATGCCTCATGGGAAATGTAGTTCCACAACAGCTGGAGGGCCACAGGTTGCCTACCCCTGCTGCTGATATATGGATTTCTCTGTGGGCAGCTGCAGCAGTTCCCAAAGTTCTGTGTGCAATCATCACAGGGGATGGTCTGCATTGTATGCTGTCTGTGTGATTCTGGCATGATTGATCACCTGGGCAGGTTTTCAGTCTTTCTAGGCAGTTTCACACTGGGGAAGTATCACTGCACCCGTGTGGCCAGCCCTGGGATAGCAGGTATGAGAGGGGGGTTTAACCCTTCCTCTCCTTGCTGTCCGGGTACTCTTTTTTGCTGATTTTACTACATTTCCTTTCTATCCTAGTTTGCTTTTGTGAGTCTTTCTAGGTCAGGTTGATATTGCACGGCACAACACGATAAACACCTCATTAGGTCACAACTTTTTTTTTTCCAGTTGTATTTGTCATGGGTCACTGTCAAGGTCCAGCCTTTACAGCAGAAGCTCTGAATCCTCCTCTACACACCCGCCGCCATGTCAGCCGCTCCAAGGAGGGAGCCTGCTGAGGATGCGGGACGCTGGTCCCAGAGGGCAAATCTCTATGTGAGCTATGCTAAGCCAGGTGGTGTTGTGTAACAGCTGATGGAATCCCTAGTGAGGCATGTCGTGTAAATTCTCTCAGAGTGAGATACAAGCCACACACAAATTCCAACAGCCATTGCGGCATGTTCTCCCACTAGGATGACTAGGAAGAACTGGAGCTGTCCCAACCAAGGTAAAGTCTCCTGCAAGGTAAGAGGAAGTTATGTGGGCACCTTTTGGCTCCATTTCCACTGGTGCGACTTGGAAATGCGACTTTAATGTGGTCGCATGGTGGGTCACAGCCCATTGATATCAATGGCACCCATTCCACTCTATGCAACTTGGAATCGCAGCAACTTTGAGCGGGGTTCCTGCGCTACTCTGATGCGACTTGATGCAACTTGATCCTGCTCTGCAAACAAAGCTGGCTCATCTCTGAGGATAGAGGCCACAGTGCATCACAAACTCATTCCCAGGCATCAGAGACAGATCATTAGCACCCCAGCAACTATTGCTACAGCATTGGCCAGAACTTCTGTCCAGCATACATTCCTTGTGCCTGTTCCCAAGACTGTATGTAACTAGATCCACGGGCTGTAAAGTTGGATTGGTGCTGCACTCAGAGTCAGATTGAGGTCGCACTCTGAATCGTGCGACTTGGGGGCCGCAGTGGTGAAACGTAGCCATAGAGTGTTCTAAATTTTCCATTCTGAACAGAACTAAGGTACATCATTGGATAAGGGAAATAAGGTCGTGAAACATCCCTCCCTGCTGTGCAAATGGCCAAGCTCTATCCATTCAAAGATAAGGATGTGAAGCATTTTTAAGGCTGCCTCTCTAAATTTCTGAGGCCTTGAGGCGAGCAAGCATGTCGCTCTTCCTTGGAAGATGCAGTGAATAGCCCGAATGTCTGCCTGGGCTCCTGTGGCCATATCGAAAGGATGGAAATGTGAATGGAGAATGTGGACGTAGTATTCAGGAGCGTTTTCTGAAACTCTGTAGCTCAGAAGCCTGAGCTGGTGTTGATTTGTATAATGAGGCTCCAAATGACATCAGCCGCATAGTGGCATGGTTTTTTGCTCTTGTCAGTAACGGCAAAGTGTGTGCTATGGCTGGGGCCTGGGCTTGCTGATTCAGCCTCTAAGAGGCATAGTGTAGTATTCCTGTTAGGGAGCTTCATCTTTTGGCAAGCTGGATAGCACCGTAACCGGGGCCACAGTTGGCAAGTTGAGGTCCTACCTTAGGACCAGCACTGGCTAGGCCACAAGAACAAAGTCTAGAGAAAGTGCAGAGCGTGCGAGGGTTGCATGTTTTTACAGTCCAGGACGGAACTTTTAGGAAGCGCTGGTGAAAAGACCAGATATCCCTCTTAGAAGTGTGCTAAAGCTTGAACTCTGGGTGCCATGAAGCTATTGAGTTGGGCCTCAGACTATTTGGACTTCAAAGTATTTGTTTTTTCGGGACAGGCATGGTCCATCAGAAGTCCTCCCTTTTTTCTGAGTCACTTCCATGTTTTTTTCCTCACACTGAGGTAAAAAAAGCGTATACTCATGCCTTACGTAAGTCACTGGAATCGCAAAGTGCTGCTGTGCCAGTCCCTGAATGCGAGCGTTTTCAGGGCAGGTGCTTGCCCCTCTTATGGTCATGAAGTGGAGCAGCTTGTGGAGGCCGGTTTTAGACCTTGCACACCTGAGACAATCTTCAGCAAAGGAGAAGTTCAATAGACTTAAGATTCTTACCTTCATGTGCCCATTATAGAAGACTTTCACAAGTTACTGTAGGTCAAGACCATCTCCAGCTCCAGCCATTCGGGCTTTCAACATCACCCTATGTGTTTTTTTCAGGGTTGTACTGGGTGTTATCGTCTTATCAAAACAAGGGGCATACGCCGACCTAGTTGCGTGGAGGTCCTTGTCCTCCCGTCCCAAGACAGAGGGCAGCTGCTGGAGCCCAGAGCTCAGGTCTTTTCTATGCTCCACAAATTCAGCTGGCTGACGATGCTGGCAGGGAGACACCTGGAGCCCACTCAGTCTCTTGTGGGCCTCAGGACTCAATATAATCTGGGGAATCATTGCCTTGGCTTTGGATGCCAATGTTCTGGATCTGAATACTCCTGGCCCGTCTTCTTCCCAACTGCATGCCAATCAGTGTCTAAATTGATTGGCACTATAGTGTCTACCTATCCTAGGATCAAGTGGAAGCAGGAGAAGGTAGCCTTCTGCGAGGGGTTTCTCTAGCAGTGGAAGCCAGGAAGCAGATTTCAGGCCTTTCACCATATAATGTAGGGAGCATCAGTGTTAAGTTAATCCACTACGGCAGTTTCTTATGTTAGACAACCTGGGGACTCACAGCCTGTTCTCTATTACAGAAAGCTGACCAATTGTGTCTTGGGCTCAGAACAATGGAGCCTACAGCTAAAGCAGCGTATGTTCTAAGTCCAAAAAGTTCTAACGGTGTTCTGTCCAGAGTCCACAACGAATGCTCTCTACATTTGGAGGTTTTCAGGTGTAGATGTCCTGATGGATCATTGGGGATGCAGTAGGATCTATGCATTTCTTTCAATCCTGGTCAACCTCGGGTTTTGTTCAAAAACTCTGAACAGAGGCTGTGGTGTTAGTGGCAGTGATTAGAGTTGAGCGAACACCTGGATGTTCGGGTTCTGCTGGTCCGTCCGAACTTCGGGAGAAAGTCCGGGTCCGGGTCCGGACGGAACCCGAACGATCGCACGGACAAAGAGGGCTTCAAGCCTGCCTGGTCGTCTTGGGCTTGTAGGTCCACAAGCGAGTTGAGATTAGTGACGGTGATTGTGGTGTCGGAGACAAGTCTCAAAAACTTGTTTTGGGCTCCAACTGGTCCTAACTTTCTTTACGTATCTAGGATGACGTAGGGGTTACTAGGTAGTCCTGTAGATGTGGACTTTTGGAGGTTTACATCTCTCGTAAGCAACACCTGAGACCTGTCTTGTGGCAATCTTGAAAAACCTGAATCTTGTATGCGACGAAATCGACATCCGAGGTAACAAGACTCGGGTTCTGTGTT
>BLSH010033900.1:1673753-1698103 GCA_018402905.1 Glandirana rugosa | reverse complement strand
GACAGGTTCTATGCAGAGCTTGATCTGCAACTCAAAGCAGCGGTATGTGAAATCTCTAATTTCTGCTATCTGTCCTCAGAGCAACAGCACAGACAGCAGTAGTAAAGTAATCTATCTCAGGATGCAGGATCAGGTCTTAAAATGGCTAAAATCTGTCCCTCACGCCGTCAGCTACCTTTCCCTATACTAACCCAAGGAGCATGTGACTGCAGCACTGTGACTCCAGCTTATAAAGAGGCTGGGTCACATGATGCACCGGCCAATCACAGCCATGCCATTAGTAGGCATGGCTGTGATGGCTTCTAAGGGCAAACCAGTGAAACGCTTGTTGATTGGCTGCCCTGCAGCTTCTCAACACGTGGAGTAAAATAGCAGAACCCCGGACCGAACCCGAACGATTTTTGAAATGTCCGGGTCCGGGTCCGTGCCACGGACACCCAAAAGTTCGGTACGGACCCGAACGTTACAGTCCGGGTTCGCTCAACACTAGCAGTGATGTCTTATTGATCAATTAAGTCATGGTTCCCCTTGCTAGCACAGTTCAGCTTCTGGAACTCATTACACCTTCTCCTCAGGCCAGGCCTTTTGTCACTGAGTACAATTCTACATCCATGTCCAGCACGGTTGCGTCGGATGGCCTGGTTCTCAAGATTGGAGGTCCCCGGTTGCTCTTCCAGAGTCCTCTCCACTCTCTTGAATACTAGAAGAATGAATGCAGACAAAGTTGACAGGAGAATCTGGTCAAAGTTGTTCAATACCTGTCTGCTGCTGACAGATCATGTAGTGATCTAGCAGTTTTGAATATTCCTCCAGTCAGATTTAATTCTGGCTCTATCGGTCAGCTCCCTCAGAGCCCAAGTGTCAGCCTTATTGGCCTTCACAGGTTTTTTTTTTTGATCTAGGCATCTTCCTGTCCAACAATTCAGCAGCTAGGCTCAGAGCTTGGTCGGGTTCACCTTTTCCCGGCTATCACGTTGGCATAAGAAGCCTCAGAGATTGGTTTTCTGGTCTTGGAGGACTTTCTTACGTTCTTCCAGTTGAGCGGTGCTGTTACCTATGCTTGACTCAATTCCCAAGGGTGTATCGGTCTTAGTGGGAGCTAAGAAAGTGTTCTGCCATCCTTACAGTTCTAACTTGCGTGGGTGATGGCCCAATGTGGCTTCGTTGGTTAAAGCACATGTACAGTAAACAGGGATTCATGATTTGACTTCCATCAGTGCCTTCCTTTAATTTTAGGAATCCCTCAGAAATTGTAAAGTCATATCTACAAGCATAGCTTCCTTCAGCCTTCAGAATGCCTGTTCATCCTTTTTGCCAGAAAGGACCCATTTAGGGTGACTGTGGCACGGATTGTTATGGATGTTATGTTTCTTTAAATACAACTCTATGGTGCATCTGTGTGTACTTGTTTCCTGTGTGGTATTCCCTGTTCCTGCTGGTTATTCAATGAACATGGCTTCTGTAAAGTAATGGCTTGTGCTGTCTTTTCTTTGCATTATATCAAACAAGGGTGCCTAGGTCTTCCAACGGGCTAACAGAGCCAATGGTTGGGCTCTTTTGGAGATAGTGTCTGCTCACCCGACCTGGAGCTGGTCTACATCTGGGCAGCTTTGCGTCGTGTAGCTCCCGGAGTAATTTGCAGGGCAGCTTCCTGGTTTTCTAGCAACACATCTATGTCCCATTACTGTGTTGAACCAGCGCCCTATCTTCAAGTTAGTTTTGGTTTACAAGTACCGTTGGTTGACGGCGTTAAGTAAACTTTCTTTGCTCAGTATTTCCCACCCGTGTGTGTAGCGAGTTATTTCCCACACGTATGCTGCCATGGAGTCTGTCAGGAAAACAGAAAATTTATATCAAATACTTACCGTAATTTTCCTTTCCTGATAGACTCCATGGCAGCAGGAGTCCCCTCCCAAATGCCTGGAGTAGGCTAGTCACGGAACACGGCCGCTGGCATGGAGCAAAGATTAATGGGAGAGGGGTCCTATAGGGTAATTAAGGAGGCGGGGCTAACCCACACGTATGCTGCCACGGAGTCTATCAGGAAAGGAAAATTACGGTAAGTATTTGATATAAATTTTCCCTTTTTATGGGACTGGAATCTCTCATGAGATCTGAGTCTTAGTCCAAATCTTGATAACGATGATTGGGATGATATTTGGGACCGCCCCTTTTCAGCAATTGATTGCAGCCAGAGGCCGACTCATACAATTTAATATAGTTCATTGCACCTACTTCACACCCACAAGACTAGGGAGGATATCCATCAATTCTTTTCTGGAAATGCCCTGCTGCATCTGCTTGCTTCATACTTATTCTTTGGACCTGTAGTTAATTTGTGCCATGTTGGTCTCAGATTTTAAAATGTATCTCTGATTTGACATGCATTGTAGTCTTTCTGGACCAGGGGTGTGCATTCTGGGTCTACTGGAAACTTTAGACGCTAGAAAGGCCACCAGAACTCTGCTTGGCCTCCTGCTGGTTTTATGATATAAAGACAATTGTCCTTCAATGGAATGCTCAGGCTCCCCCTACTTAACATACATAAAATTGACTGGAAATAATGGATTAACTTTGTACTACTGTTCTAAAAAGCTTCAGTTTTAAAAGAATTGGCCTCCTTGGTTGCTGACTTTGTACACGCCCTATCTTCAGTCTTTTCCCCCCTATTAGCTTCTCACTCACCCAATGATCCAGTGGCTGTTCAGCTCTGATATTGGGGAAAATCCTCACAAGCTTCCCCAGTCCTCCCTGTATTTGCTTATTTAAACTATTTTTTTTCCTTTTCCTAGAACATCCCTTGCCGATATTGTGTGTGATGACTGGCTCTAATTCATTTTGGTGGGTGTTCAATCTAAGTGTGTATTGAATCCTATGTATCACCTCTGCTGGCCATTATTGTCTGATAATTTCTGTTACCATTTTGTCATTTTGAGCTCAATGTGGCATGAATAGAAGTGGAGCACAATGTATTTCTGTATCAGCTAAGGTTAACGCTATTTTTTTCTATGTTCTTTAAATGTATTTTCTATGCTAAAAATCAAATAAAAAGAATTAAAAAGAGTAATGTTGACCTGGATCCATGATCATCCACTCCCACGATGATGCTGCTCTGCTGCTACTCCAGTCACAATTAACAAATCTCTAGCAATCTCTGACACTGATGTTACGTAAACACTGGGTCAAAGATCTCAGGTGACTTAATGCACATCACATAGGATCCCTGACCTTTTCATTTACATACAGAAGCCAGAGAGGATCTGTTGTTTAGGGGCAGTAGTGATACCACTGATAAATGACAGATCCTCTGGTTTATTCCTTAACCAAGGCCTTCCTCAACCCACTGCTCCTTGGCCACTTTGACTTATTAACAGCAGTATAGCATACCTAACGCATAGATGCACTAGATGCTGAAATTTTTGCTCCTATTGTTACTTTTTAACTCTGAGACAGACATGTCAATTTAGGTCTCTCTTTGCACCTATGGCATTTTTGTTTAAAAAATTGAACTTTTATTGCAAAATACATGCATTTGTATGTTTTTACATGTATTTTTTATTATTTGAATGAACCAGTTAAGGAGACAGTCTACTCTAAATGTTCATGGTCCACCGAAACATATTTTTTGGTTGAATATGTTTTTAATCAGAGTAAAGTTTAAGTAGACAAATGGTAATCCAACATGCATAGAATTAAACATAACATTCTTTGTCTGTTGTTATACATCCAGTGTAAATCAAATACCCTTGATTGTTGCATGCTTGGTGAATCTTAAAACTGGTGACCACCTTACTGTATCTAATAAACCTAAATATATTTTACCAACATTATCAGACAAAGGATAACCAAATTGGCTGAGGAAAGAACCTCTGTGTAAAGGTGTACTGTGCTAGTATTCTGGTTGATACGTTTCCAATATCAGGTGGTCTCTGAAGATAGGAAATGCCTTAATCCCTGAGGTATTTTCCTCATATCGGGTACATTTTGGAACATAAACAGCAAAAGACATTAAGAAGAGAAAGGGAGAGAATAAGGAAGTTGGGTGAGAAAAAGATTAGGAGAGGGAAGAAATACAAAGGGATACAAGAGAAGGGGGAGAGAATAGAGAAGGGAAAGAAAGAGGGGCGGCGAGGTTCTCCCATGCCAGCAGAACCTTAAGAGGGTTAGGAAACATTGGAATAGGGGGATATACTAAGAAATACTAAGAAATAAATAAATATGGCCCCATTTATGTTATGTAGGGGAAGGGTTATGGTGTGAGTCGTGATTGGAGTTTGTCCGAAGCGGAGTAATGAACCCAGACTGTCCACAGGATTTTAAACTTATCCCAGGTATCCTGTTCATGTGCTTCAAATTCCTCCAAAAGCATAATGTCATTAATTTCACTTACCCACTTGGAAAAGGGGGTGGAGGTAGAGACTTTCCAATACCTAGATATGAGCTGCCTGCCAGCTGTAAGGAAGAATCTCAGAAGACTGGATTTTTGTGATTTAAACGAGCCTGGTAAAATGGAGAGCAAAGCAATAGAGGGGCTGGGGGAAAGGTGCTCATCGTAAATATCTGTATAGGTCTGAAAAATCTGCATCCAAAATGGTTTGACAAGATCACAATCCCACCAGATATGTAGAAAAGAACCCTTCTCTCTGTGACATCTCCAACAACTCTCCAACAAATATCCGGGCTAGTTGGATAAAAGCGTTTTAAAGTTGTAGGTACATAATACTACCTAGAAAGCACTTTATAATTTTTCTCTTGTCCATAGCTCAAGATCGTAGATTTATGTGTGTACCAAAAAGCCTTATGCCAGTCCACCTCAGATATCTCTATCCCCAGCAATTCTGACCAAATTCTGGTGCATGTGGGCAGGTTCCCATGGGTGTGGGCTTGGATAATTTTATATATTTCAGAGAGCGAGTGACGGGGCACCTCAGGTAGAGTGCAGAGATGTTCAAAAACTGTGAGGGTTTTATGTGTTTGCGCAGATTTGTGTAAGGTCTTACAGAAATTGGTGAGGTGAATCTTAGTTAGCCAAGACAATTTTGTCAGATCCTGTGAAGGGCCCACCACTAGGTCCCCAGAGGTCTTGTGGATATATTGTCGAGCTGTAGGCTATAAGGATCTATCGTAGGCGGCGATCGTCTGCACCCCTATACCTTCGGGAAGGCCCGGGTGATCAAATAAAGGAGATAGAGGGCTTGGGTCGGAAGAAAAGGCATATCTATCTCTTTTTTGTACCAAACCTGTAAAGCTGCTGTAGTAAGTGGAGAAAGTGTATGAAGTTTTTTTTTATAATGTGGGTTATTGCCCCACAGGAGGGCACGAAGATCCACAGAAGACATATCTTGTTCTACTATTGCTGATAACTTAGTTAGGGGCCGAGGTAACCAGTCCAGGAGTCAAGATAGTATAGCTGCTGAATGGTAGACATCAAAGTCCAGTAATCCCAGACCCCCAAGAAGTTTTGGTTGGCAAAGCAGTTGGTGTTTAAGTTTAGGATGTTTCCTTAACCACACGAATCTAATCGCTAATGACCTAAGACTTTGAAAGAATGCCGGTGGTAAGGAGATGGGGAGGGTCTGGTAAAAGTATAAGAGTTTAGAAGAATGTCCATCTTCAGGACGTTTATACAACCAAACCAGGAGAGAGTAAGATCTGTACGTGTCTCTGTCAGACGTCTAATTGTAGTTAAGAGGGGCCCATAGTTGAGAGTATAAATGTCCAAGAAGTGGGGATGGTATCGCTGTACCCAGGTAAGTGATCGCCCTTAATCTCCATTGGAACTGGTAGTTGGCTCAGAGGAGCGTGAGTGTGTTCTGTGGCAGTGATATGTTAAGAGCTTCAGTTTTGGATAAATTCAATTGATAGTTACTGTGGATGCCAAACCTATGAATGTCCAAGAGGATAGATGGAATGCTAATATGGGGTTGTGTCACGTAAAGTAAGAGATCATCTGTGTAAAGTGCAAGTTTGTTGTGGACAGATGAGGTGGAAATGCCATGAATGGATGGGTTCGTTCTAAGGGCCTGGGCTAAGTGTTCAATAGTTAATGCAAACAAAAGGGGTGACAAGGGACACCCTTGTCTGGTCCCATTTGCTATAGCGAATTGAGATGATTGGGTACCATTAACTAGGACCGTGGCCATGGGGGACGAGTATACTGCCATGATACGGCTAAGCATCTTGGTACCAAGACCTATCTGAGCCAATGTGTGTCGCAGGAAAGTCCAATTAACCCTATCAAAGGCCTTTTCTGCATCACACAAAAGAAGACAGGCAGGGATATGATTTTTCTGCGCGTAAGATATAAGGTGAAGAGTTTTCATGGTGTTGTCTCTGGCCTCCCAGCCAGGGACAAACCTCACCTGATCACTGTGAATAAGGGACGGTAGTAAGGGTGACAGTCAATTAGCGAGGATTTAAGTATACAATTTAAGATCTAGATTCAGTAGGGAAATTGGCCTGTAATTACTACACATGGAAGCGTCTTTGCCTGGTTTAGGTATCACAACTATCTGGGCTGCGAGTAAAGCGTGGGGAGGGGCACGTGACTCGTCTATGGCATTGAAAGTAGTCAATAAAATGGGTGCGAGCTGAGTCGAAAAGGTTTTATAAAAACGAGAAGAGAGGCCATCCGGGCCTGGACTCTTCCCGTTTTTGAGGCCTTTAATAACCTGTAAGAATTCGTCTTCTGTAAGCGGACCTTCCAGCTCCTCGGTCTCCTACTCAGAGATAGTGGGAAGGGCTGTGTCCTGAATGTAACGGAGCATATCAGGCGGTCCTAGCGTGTCAGCCGACACGTCCCTAATTGGGGCGGCTTGTGGGAGGTTGTACAGGGTGTGGTAATATTTACTGAATTCCTCTGCGATCTCCAAGTTAGAGTGAATTTTCCCTTTAGTGGGGGACTGTATAAATGATATAGAGGAACGAATTCCCCTGGTGTGTAGGGTATGGGCTAGGTGCTTACCACATTTGTTAGCTTGAGAATAGTGTAGAGATCTGCCTTTATCTCTGGCTGTTAAAGTGCACTCCGAGAAGAGCCTTAGGTCGTTTATATGAGCGTTAGAGAGGTCTACTAAGGTGGTGTTAGATAGTGTACGTTTATAGGATGCCTCCAACATGGAGATCTTAGCTAGAAGGGATGAGATTTCTGTGGAGCGTGCTTTCTTGAGGCACGCTCCATGTTGTATGAAGACCCCTCGCAACACGCACTTCAGGGCTTCCCACTTTAAGGGAGGTGATGTATCATCATGTGCATGGTCCTCTACAAAGTCCCTAATCACCTGGGTGATTGCCTGAGAGCAGACTGAGCCTCTCAATAATTTGTCGTTCAATCTCCAAGTGTATCCCCGCCTGCAGGGTGGGGGGCGACCCAGGGAGAGATGAACTGGGGCATGATCGGACCAAAGTGTCAGGCCTATCGCAGGATGTGGTCTGGAGTCCAAGAGATTTTGAGATATCAAGATGTAATCTATTCTGCTATAGGACGAGTGGGCTGGGGAATAGTATGAGTAATCTCTACCTGAGGGGTTCATTATACGCCACACATCTGTCAATGAGAATTCTGCAAAAGGTGAGCGGATTTTGGTCAGACAAGCTGGGGACAGAGTAGAGTTACCAGAGGATGTGTCCAGACGAGGGATCAAGGCAAGGTTCAGATCTCCACCTAAGATTACGTTAACTGCACCAAATTTGCGAAGTTTAGATGTCACGAGAGAAGGAACCCCAGTTGATCCTGGTTAGGAAAATAAACATTAATAATAGTGTAAATGGTTTGGGAGTATCTTATTTTCAGGAAAATGAATCTGCCCACAGGGTCAATCAATGAATCTAAAACTTCAGGAGAGAAAGAAGCATGAAAAGCTATGGATACTCCTTTGGAGCGAGCTGTAGGATTGGTACTGTGGAACCAAATTGGATAAAAACGGTGTGATAGTTTTGGTACAGTGTCAGCTCTAAAGTGTATTTCTTGTAGCAGAAGAATTTGTGTGCGAAGCTTATGGAAATGATAAGTAATTTGGCTCCTTTTTTTTCCGGAGTGTTAAACTCTCTACGATTCAGGGAGGAGATTTTTAATGATTGCGTGTTAGACATTTCCCCGGATCCAAATGGAAAAGGTAAGACTGTAATAGGGAGAAGCCCACCACACCTAGGCAAAGAAAAAAGAACAGAGGGGGGAAAGCACTTATGAACAGAAAGTGTACAGGAATACGAAAGAGAAAGGTGGAGTATGAATATGATGCCAGAAGCAATGCCCTTATAAATATATATGTGGTAATCGCCTTGTGTATCCACCAGATGGCGATCAGTGTTCTAGCAAAAGAGCACCACCCAATTGACTTAGGAGACCAAAAATACTCATATAACACAGTAGAAGGGGGACCCCTAGTGGGGAAAAAAAGAAGAAAGAAAAATAAGAAAGAATAAAAGAACAGCACAAAAGACCTTAAGGGTCTACAGATAAGACTAACTAGAAATATTTCTAGTAGGACCACCATGGGTGCCAGTAACCCTAACGTGCGGTACATGACTGACACATAGGGTGGCCCGCATGGATCAGACAACAAATTTTATGACATATTTAATCATAACTTAACAGCTTCGGCCCTAGGGCCCAGATCAGGCCAAAAACATTTGCTTAAAATGTGTAATTCTTATACTGCAATTAGCTTGAACCTGAGCTTCTCCCTGGCTAGTATTTAAAGAAACGTTTGTTCAAGATGAACAACTAAAATCACCCGGCTTATGGGGTGAACCACAAACTTATAGTCCTGTGCCTGCTATATCTGTGTAGATCATAACTGCTCTCTCAAGAGCGCACAGAGTCAAAACAGTGTTGAAAAACTGCGATATACAAGCAGTGTTAACTTGGTTAACTGGGGTGGGAGGAAAAAAAAAGGAAAAAGAGGGACGCCTCAAAAAAGTAGGGTAAGCGTCATAATGCATCAGTTGCTGGAAAAAAAATCAGAAGCGGGTTTCAGGCAGAGTTCATCCGTCAGCTGGGTTTGACATCTTGGATCTGGACCGTTTCTTTTTACCCTTTGATCTTGGTTGCCATCCATTGGTGATGGGGAGACCGGCGTTAGCTGCAGGAAGGGGCCAGTCAGGAATATGGATTTGTGGCAAGTCAAAGGCCCCCAGGAAGTTAGGAAGATCTCTGACGGTGCCGATAAACGCAGTTTTGCCTTCATGAGTCGCAGACAGTTGGAAGGGGAAACCCCAACGGTATTTGATACATTTATCAGCAAGAGCTTGTATGAGGGGTTTTAATGATCTACGCATATCCAGTGTCAGCTTGGATAGATCAGGGAGCAGGAAAATCTGAGTGTCATTAAACTGAATGATGTCTTGAGTGTGAGCCACTTGCATAATTTCAGCTTTGATGTTGAAAAAATGGACCCTGCATATGACGTCCCTGGGGTATGTGGGATTAGGGTTTTGAGGGCCCAGAGCCCTGTGCACTCGATCAAGTTCCAAAGGGTCATCTTTAGGTTTTTGTAGCAATTCGTTAAAAATTGCTCTGACCGCGGAGGGTAACTCCACTAATTGCACAGTCTTTGGAAGACCCCTTATGCGGACATTGTTCCTTCGGGCCCTGTTCTCTAGGTGTAACATAAGACGTTGGATTTGGGCTGTATGTTCGTGTAGTATCGCCTCATCAGTATTAATAGTTACCATCATGTCTTCCATGGTGTGTTCAATATCCTCCATCCGTCCTGTGATATCTCTACGGAGTTCAGAGATCTCCTGTTTGTAGGATAACTCCAGCCGCTGGACATAGGCCTCAAAATCATGGTGGGTGGGGAGAGCTTTGATACATGTCGACCCAGAACGCTGGGAGTCAGGAGAGGGACATCCCGATCGGAGGGACCCATGCTCAGAATCAGGGGGTGAGCATGCCCGCTGTCTGGTCCTCATCTGCGAGGAGGAGAGAGGGGGAGTGTACCTGCGCCATCTTGGGCCATCTTGGATGAGGAGGAGCTGCTCTGTGTTTGCCCTGAATGTGCGAAAAATCTGCCAATTTCCCAGTTCGTTTGCTGTCTTGGGGTCTTGTGAGAGCCCCCCTTACCTTTCCCCCCCATTACTGGAGATTTGGTAGGGAGAATTTTAGTCCGAAGCCGTCTCTAATGTGATCCGTGTGGGAGCCGGTGAAAGCCGCGTCTGCTCACTCCATGCGCCAGGCCATGCCCCCCCCCCCACAAAGATATTTTAGACATGTTTTGATGGGTCACTTGTGGGGAAATTCCTTATGTAAAGGTCCTCGATCAGACCCATTTTCCTAAAATACTCTACAGATGATTGCTTTGTGACTATCATTACCTGATTAAACATGGTTGTATGAAAAAAGCATGAGAAGAGAAGAGTGAAGGAGATAACTCATTCTTTAATCTCATTCAGTTGTCTGTGTAATCTTAGATTCACTATGTAGATTTAAAACACCAGACTTTATTCTTTAGTCAAGCAGTTATCCTGGATTCACAATGCTGTGTGGAGCGGCTCACAGCAGGGGTCCAGTGCGTCCCTGTTCACCATTTCAGGTCCAATTTTGGTCTGAATCTCTGGCTGAATTTGGACCTGAAATGGACCAGAAGATGCACAGGACCCCTGTGCAAATCGCTCTGCACCCATTCCAGAGTTGTGTGAACCAGAAACCCTGCCTATCACTGACACTGGTATCAGCCGCTGGCCGGCAGCTGTTACCTTGTGATCGGCTGTGATCTACTCACAGCCGATCACATGTAATGTAAACAGAGAGGTAACTCACTGTTACCAGCTCTTCTCTCCTCACACAGTTTCCAGTGTGAGGAGAGAAGAGCTAGGATGAGTGAGTTACTGATCTGTAAGGCACCAACACACCTGTCACATCTCCCCTGCCCCCCAATGCACCTGTCATCCAACATTCACCCCATCTGCCCCCATAAAGTGTACCTGTCATCATAAAGTGCACTTGTCATCAGACTGCCATCATAAATTGCACCTGTCACCCATCACCATCAGTGACCGTGGCATGTCACCTGTCACCCGTAAGTGACCGTGGCCTGTCACCCATCACCCATCACTGACCATTACTAACGGTGGCCTGTGACCCGTCACCCATCAGTGACCGTGGGGTGTCATCTGTCACCCATCAGTGACCATGGTGTGTCACCTGTCACACATCACTGACCATGGCCTGTCACCCATCACCCATCACTGACCGTGGTCTGTCACCTGTCACCCATCACTGACTGTGGCCTGTCACCCATCAGAGACCATGGCGTGTTACCTGTAACCCATCAGTGACCATGGCATGTCACCCATCAGTGACCGTGGCATGTCAACCATCACACATCAGTGACCGTGGTCTATCACCCATCACTGACCGTGGCCTGTCATCAGTCATACATCAGTGACCACCACCAGTCACCCATCAGTGACCACCGCCAGTCACTCATCAGTGACCACCACCAGTCACCCATCACCCATCAGTGACCATGGCCGGTCACCTGTTACCCATCGGTGACCACCGCCAGTCACTCGTCACGCATCAGTGACCACCGCCAGACACCTGTCACTCATCAGTGGCCACTGCCAGACACCGGTCACCCATCAGTGACCACCGCCAGACACCCATCAGTGACCACCACCAGACAACCGGCACCCATCAGTGGCCACCGCCAGACACCCGGCACCCATCAGTGACCACTGCCAGACATACGTCACCCATCAGTGACCACTGCCAGTCACCCATCAGTGACCACCACCAGTCAGCCATCACCCATCAGTGACCACCGCCAGACACCCGACACCCATCAGTCACCACCACCAGACACCCAGCGCCCATCAGTGACCACCGCCAGACACCTTGCACCCATCAGTGACCGCCGCCAGTCACCCATCAGTGACCACCACCAGTCAGCCATCACCCATCAGTGACCACCGCCAGACACTCATCACCCATCAGTGACCACCACCAGTCACCAATCAGTGACCACCACCAGTCACCTTTCACCTATTAGTGAGCACCGCCAGTCACCCCTCACCCATCAGTGACCACTGCTGGTCATCCATCACCCATCAGGGACCACCGCCAGTCACCTATCACCCATCAGTGACCACCGCCATATACCCATCACCCATCAGTGACCACTGACCAGACATCCGTCACCCATCAGTGACATCCACCAGTCACCCATCAGTGACCATCACCAATCACCTGTCAGTGACCGTCATCACCTATCAGTAAACATCACCTATAAAAGTCTCATACATTTGGTATCATCATACTCAGGAGGAGTAGTAGAATGTATTTTGGGGTGTCATTTTTGCTAGGTACATGCTATGTGTTGGAAATATCATATAAATGGACAGCTTTGTGTAAAAATAAAAGCGTTTTCATTTTTTTCCCACATTTTCCAAAAACTAATGGAAAAAAATGACATGTTCAAAAGACTCATTATGCCTCATAGATTATATATTGGGGTGTTTGCTTTCCAAAATGGAGTCATTTTGTGGGCAATTCCATTGTCCTGGTGCTCCAGGACCTTCAAAAGTGTAATAGGTAGGTGGTTGATAAATTAGATGTGTAATTTATGCTCGTAGAACGCCTGAAGGTGCTAGTTCAATGTTGAGCCTCTGTGTGTGGCCAGACTGTGTAAAAGTCTTGCACATTCGGTATGTAGAATGTATTTTGGGGTGTCATTTTTGCTACGTACATGCTATGTGTTGGAGATATCATATAAATGGACAACTTTGTGTTAAAAAATGCATTTTAATTTTTTTCCCACTTTTTCCAAAAACTACTGGAAAAAAATTACATGTTCAAAAGACTCATTATGCCTCATAGATTATACGTTGGGGTGTTTGCTTTCCAAAATGGGGTCATTTTGTGGGCAATTCCATTGTTCTGGTGATCCAGGGCCTTTAAAACTGTGATAGGTCGTCATGACATTAGATGTGTAATTTATGTCACTAGAATACCTAACGGCGCTCCCTGCATGTTGGGCCTCTGTATGTGGCCAGGCTGTGAAAAAGTCTCAAACATGTGATATCACCATACTCAGGAGGAGTAGCAGAATGTGTTTTGGTATGCATATGCTGGGTGTGAGAAATAACCTGTTAATACATGACAATTTTGTGAAAAAAAAAATCTTCATTTTGCAAAGAATTGTAAGAAAAAATTACAACTTCAAAAAATTCACCATGCCTCTTATTAAATACCGTGGACTGTCTACTTTCCAAAAAAGGGGTCATTTGGGGGGTATTTGTACTTTCCTGGCTTGTTAGGGTCTCAAGAAATTAGATAGGCTGTCAGTATATCAGGTGTGATCAATTTCAATGATTGGCACCATAGCTTGTAGACTCTATAACTTACACAAGGACCAAATAATATACACTCATTTGGGTTATTTTTACCAAAGATATGTAGCAGTATACATTTTGGCCAAAATTTATGAAGAAAAATGACTAATTTGCAAAATTTTATGACAGAAATAAAGAAAATGCATTTTTTCACAAAATGTTCAACATTTTTTTATTTATAGCACACAAAATAAATAAGTGATTAAATACCACGAAAAGAAAGCTCTATTTGTGTGAAAAAAAGGACGAAAATTTCATATGGGTACAGTATTGCATGACTGAGTAATTGTCATTCAAAGTGTGATAGCGCTGAAAGCTGAAAAATGGTCTGGACAGGAAGGGGGTTTACGTGCCCAGTAATGAGGTGGTTAATTTGTTTTCTTTTTTTTATTATTATTATTATTATTATTATTGTTGTCTTAGTCATTTTTCATAGATCATACACCAGTTGCTTTCAAAATATGCTTTACTTAATTGTTCTGATAATTCTTCTATATACAGGAAATCTACATTATAATTGCAGGTACTTTACATGCTTTTATTCACACATTACTACATTGCTATTTGGCTATCATCTCCACAGGGAAAAATGCAGACTGGCCCCATTAGAACAAACAGGGATAAATGGACATGCAATCCTACACTGTGACAATTTGTCCTTACATGAATATGAAGAACCGGGAAATCAGAGGGGAGAAAGGAACATTCATCTTTGCTGAAAAACATGCAGCAAGGTGCTGAAGAAATTAATTGTTTTACAGGACTCGGTGTCTGACCTCATTAAAACTCCAGTAGCAAACTACTTTGTTGCATTTTACTGATCTACGTCTGCTGCTCTGTGATAGCACATCCCTTGTTGGTAAATTTAACAGAGACCTTTTGAAACTGAAGCAATACAATTTCACTCGTCATTTTTCCAAGCCCTGCAGGGATACACTGCCAGTATTTTTAACATACAGAATTAAAAAAACTATGAATTCTATTAGGCACTTTCATCCACCTTGTAAGCCAGTGCTTTTATTTTCTAATTTGCAATTTTGGCATACCAATGTTAGTTCATGCACCAGGCCATGTACATTCCTCAGAACACAACTCTGGGCATTGTACCAACAATACTGAACAAGATCAGAATCATTTCAGAAACAATAGAAACCAATTACTATTATTCTCTATTATCCATTAATAGTAAATAAAAACAGCAACAACAAAGGTGCACCGGGATGAGACATCTCAAGCGTTAAAAGATTGGAGGGATTATATATATATTTTTTAATGTCAAATACTGCGATGTATAATTCAAGAGAATTGCTGAGTCTACCATTTACTATTTAGCTAAATATCTGCATGCAAATGGGTTCATTTTGTGGAAAATCATGCACTTCAGGTGTCCAGCTAATTGTGATTTACATATTTCATGTTTTTTTGTTGCTTTGACAAATTCACAATTTGACAAATTCAAAATAATGCTTCACCATTTCTACTGCCTTGGAAAGTAGGTCAAGTATTAGTAAAAAATACCTAAAACTCAATTAAAGGACACATATTCCTTTAAATTAATTAAATAAATGTTCACTAAATCCACTCAGTTCTTTTAAGCTCATCACACATGTTATAATATAATTTCACAATATCTTTTAGATCTATTGCATGAACAACTATGTAATGGGTCTGTCTGATTTGATACACATTGATTGGATAGATTAGGTAGGCCCTTATATTGCATAGGTTTTGTAAATCTAAAGTTGTTTGCACAAAGAATGTACAGTTAAATTGTAACATGTGTGGTGATCCTACGTTAAACTGTGCTAACCCCCTTCCCCAGTTGCCTACTTACCTTAATTCCAGACCTGCTGCTTGTCTTCTTGACCTTACTGAGGCCATATGACTGGAGAATCCCAGTTCTATTCAACTCACTGGAGCAGTTACCACTGAAGAGATTTCCATTAGATCAGGCTCCAACACCCAAAGGAGGCCATGACTCTGGGAAATATGTAAGTATGCACCTTGAGAGGTGTTAGGTGCAGTTAACGTGCACCTGTGCCTAGACTATGGATATTACATTGTTTACATATTCTTAGCAGGCAGCAAAGGAGCTTTAAAACAAGGCATCACTAACCTCTCTAGTTATATGCAATATGAAGTAGTTGATTCTCAAAGTTTCTCAAAGATAACAACAAACCCTAGAATTAATAAAGCATTTCATTGATTTTTTTAAAAATCTTTTTTTTAGATTTCTATCATGTCTCCATAAGACAAATGTTGGTGCCTGTGTCTAGTGCCTGTATGTCTACACTGTACTCTCCATCCAATCCTTGGAACAGATTAAGCAGCCCCCCCCATCCCCGGCCACACAGCAGCTATGGTTGCTATTACACTATTAGTTGTGCAGCACAGGCCATTTTAATCACTTAAGGACCAAGCCTATTTTTGACACTTGTTGTTTACAAGTTAAAATCATTTTTTTTTGCTAGAAAATTACTTAGAACACCCAAATACCCAAATATTTTTTCAGACACGCTAAAGAATAAATGGAGATTTTTGCAATATTTTATGTCACACTGTATTTACACAGCAATCTTACAAACACAATGTTTTTGATAAAATACACTTTTTTAATAAAAAAAATGTGAAAACAGTAAAGTTAAGCCAATTTTTTCTATATTGTGAAAGATAATGTTACACCAAGTAAATTGATACCGAACATGTCATGCTTCAAAATTGCGCCCGCTCGTGGAATGGCGACAAACTTTGGCACTTAAAAATATACATAGGCAATGTTTAAAAATGTATACAGGATACCAGTTTTAAGTTTTAGGTTACAGTGCAGGTCTAGTATTAGAATTATTTCTCTCACTGTAACGACCATGGCGATAACTCACATGTGTGGTTTGAACACTGTTTACATATGTGGGGGCGACTTACATATGCGTTAATGAGCACAGAGGAACGGGGCGCTTTTCATTTTTCTTCTCTTATTTATATTGCTTTTTATTTTTTATTTTTACACTGTCCCTTTGAAAAAACATTTTTTGCATCACTTTTATTCCTATTACAAGGAATGTAAACATCTCTTGTATTAGAAAAAAGGCACGATAGGTCCTCTTTAATGTGAGATCTGGGGTCAGAAAGACCTCAGATTTCACATTTACACTTAAAAAAAAGGTCCCTCTAAGGCCGGAGGGCAGAAGTGACGTTTGCTATCGCTCCTGACCTCCAAGGCCATAGAGTCGAGAGGGGGCTATGATGCCCTCACTCTATTTCCTGACCAACAGGATCGCCTCCACCACTATCAACGGATCCGGGACGACCGGGATGTGGTGGAAGGGGGACCTTGCGCCAATTCCACTGTGGAGACCACTGTTATCATAAAGCAGACCACCCATCATTGTGAAAAATACCGGGGTTATCACAGCTATTGGTATTTAGTACTGGCATATATCAACGGTGGGTGGTCCGGTAGTGGTTTAAAAGACCCTACTATAATAAAATGTCAAAAATGCTTCATGGAATGCCCCCTAAAGACTCTAAAGTTGGATTTCAGGCAGTTTCTAAAAAATAGAAACATCTTCTGGTTGTGTACATAAGACACAAACTTATTTCAGCATTTGATTGTGCTATCTTACTTACATTTATCACCAACTATGTAGTGCAAGGGCCTATGTGATTGGACATAAACTAACTAGACCAAAGTTGTTGGTATATCTATAGAGGTTTGTACTGAGAACATATTCCAAATGATGTCATCTACACCAAAGCAATCAACTGTGTCAACAATAGGAATGCTGCAGACCAAGATGCAAAACAATAGTTGTCCCTTATTAAAATAGCCAAAGATCTCAAACCCAGAATAAGGTAGAAGATGTCAGCAACAGCAAGGGAGCGCACAAACATTGCATCACTGGAGCTGAAGTACAGGTGGACTATACTGCAGTTCTACTTTAAAGTGGTTGTGAACCCTTTACAACCACTTTAACCTACAAGTAAGCTTATAATAAGGCTTACCTGTAGGTACCAAGAATATCTCCTAAACTTGCATCGTTAAGGAGATATTCTCTGTGTGCGCTTGCGCCAATGTGCAGTGAAAAAAACAGCCCGAAGTGCCGTGTCTTCACTAGGATCATGCCGTGAATGTCGGCTCCTGTGAGGCGTGAGAGTGATGTCACGCGACTCTGGCCAGTCACAGAGACGGAGTCTGCGGCCCCGGAAGGAAGAGGGGCAAAGATAAAGGTGGCCTGTACAGGGGACAGCGCGGCCGTCGATTGCAGGTAAGTGGCACATAATAGGCTAGTATGCAATGCATACTAGCCCATTATGCTTTTACTTTACTACAGGTTACTAAAGGGGAAGTAAAACCCATCAGGGTTTATTTCCTCTTTAAGTGAAGAGCTTCCAAAGAAGTCTTCAATTATGTGTTTCAGCACATATTACTCAATGTTGTTGCCATTTCTCCCCAAGAATGCCATGTAGCCATTTCCACAGAACTTTCAATTAAACAGAAAGTGGCAGCAAAAGGCTGCATGGGATCTGCAGCTGTGAGATGTAAGCATGAAAAAGCATATTATTTATTATACCGATGTGCCACAAAATACTAAAACTAAAGAACACCAATGAATCCAAATCTGTCAAAAATTACAAATAAAAAACTTGTGCTGCCACCCATCAAAGTGTAAACTGGACACTGGATGTTACACTGGTATAGTGATAAGAAATATAGGGGGCACTATTGATTAACTGCTGTATCCCACCAATGCAAAATAGACATATATAAACTAAATATACAAGCTCTCTGTCAAGTGCACAAATGCATATGAAAATAAACATGTAAATGAATAAATATAGCAATAGCAACTCATAAATCATGTGGTGCAAATAAATGTGTACCAAAAATAAAACAATAATAATTAAAAATATGTAAACTCTAGATGTGAACAACTAAAAATAGCATACATATGGTGACACCAAACAAATAAGTGCCATCTAAGTTGTGAAAAAAAAGTACAAAAAGCAAATAAATTCCATAAACCACATTGTGCTTTAACACCCAGTGAATTATATTAATGCTAAACACCCACCAGACCACCAGTGACCACCAATCACTAGTACCCCCTATATTTCATATCACATTAAAAAGCATATTACATAAAATAAAGAGTTGCAGGTGTTCATGTTTCAATGTCATTCAGCCAGTGTTTACATTTACTTTAGGAGAGAGAGAAAAAGGAGGACACAAGCTTACCCTGCCACATGTCAAATCCCCTCTAGAGCCATTACTTTAAACCCTACAAATCCACGCTATTGCCGAAGTACGGCTCCAGCGCGGATCTGAAATGCCGGGACGACGTCCATGGACGTTGTCCCCTGTGCACGCTCCCGGCGCGCCCCCTGGCAGCAGCAGAGGTGCGCACGGCCGCCACACGCTGCGTGGGCGTGCCCATGGGTCGGGCAGACTCGATGTCTGCTCGAGTCCCACAATCGCCTGACAGAGCTGCAGAACGGGGAACCGCCAATGTAAACACGGCGGTTCTCCGTTCTGTGACAGGGGACATAACATATCTACTGATCCTTGTCACTGGGATCAGTTAGATCTGTTATGTCCCAGCAAGCCCCGCCCCCCACAGTTAGAACACACCCAGGGAACATATTTAACCCCTTCACTGCCCCCTGCAGGTTAACCCCTTCACTGCCAATGACATTTACACAGTAATCAGTGCACATTTAAATTTCTGATCGCTGTATAAATGTCTCTGGTCCCAAAAATGTGTAAAAAATGCCCGACATTTCTGCTGCAATATCGCAGTTCTGATAAAAATCGCAGATTGCAGCCATTACTAGTAAAAAAAAATAATAATAAAAACGCCATCAATCAATTCCCATAGTTTGTAGACGCGATAACTTTTGCGCAAACCAATCAATAAGCGCCGATTGCAAATTTTTTTTTTTTACCAAAAATATGTAGAAGAATATATATAGGCCTAAACTGATATATATTTTTTTTTTATGGATTTGTATTTTATCGAAAAGTAAAAAAATATTGTTCTTTTTTGCAAAATTGTCACTCATTTTTTGTTTATAGCGGTGATCAGAAATGACGCAGAGGGGATCAAATACCACCAAAAGAAAGCTCTATTTGTGGGAAAAAAAGGACGCAAATTTTATTTGGGTACAATGTCGCACGACCGCGCAATTGTCATTCAAAATGCGACATCGCTGAAAGCCGAAAATTGGGCTGGGCAGGAGGGGGTTTAAGTGCCCAGTAAGGAAGTGGTTAATATGCTTATTATATAGCACCACCAGTTTTGCAGCACTTTACAGTAAAAAAATAGATAGTACAGTTACAATACAAGTCAAGAAAAGAGGGTTAAGAGGGCCCTGTTAATGGGAGCATACAAGACAATCTAATAGGGAGGGGCAAGTGGTACAAAAGATAATAACTGTATGGGGATGAGTTGGAGAAAAGTTCAGTTTGTTAGGCAGAGGCATGATAGACTTTCCTAAAGAGATGAGTTTCCAGGGATTGCTTAAAAGTAGTCAGAGTAGGAGATAGCAGGACAGATTAGGGTGGAGAGTTCCAGAGGATGGGAAAGCTTCAGAGACATCCTGGGAGTGAGCATGAAAAAAAGACAAAGGAACTAGAGAGCAGGAAGCCTTGTGAGGAGCACAGAGGACAGTTTGGGTGATATTTGGGGACACGATTAGTGATGTAGATGGGGCAGAGTTGTGAATGGCTTTGTACACTGTTGTTAATATTTTATTAATTGGGCAATAGGAAGCCTGTGGAGGGATTGGCAAAGTGGGGTGGAGGACACTAAGTGGTTGGTAAGGTAGATGTGTCTGGCAGCTGCATTCATGATAGACTGAAGGGGTGATAGCCTGGGTATAGGTAGATCAATGAAGATGGAGCTGCAATAGAGGTAACAAGAGTGATGGAGTAGCTTTGTAATTTCATTTGTTCAAGAAGGGCAATATTTTGGAAATGTATGGTGAAGTCTGCAAGATTTGGACAATAATTTAATTTGGGGATGAAAGGAGAGATCATTGTTCATTACTTTTTTGGCATGTGTGTGATGTGACATGTGTGTAATAGGTTTCTGCAGACGCTGCAACTTCTTAAAAATAAAGGTGTCACTTGTCAGTATATATAATAATATTATCCAACAGTAAATGGTGATTAAATAATAAGTGTTGGTCCTGTTATTAGTGATGTGGAGGAAGCACATAATACCTTCTATGGTACAAATAATGATTTATTCTATTAATTTGACTGACAAGAGGTCTAATTGCCCATGGCTCTGTACAAAATGATTTTATTCCCTCAACGATATCCGCGAAAAGATGATTACTAAAATAAAATTATAATTTCCTAATCCACTGTTGCTCTCTGTTTAAACAAGCTATATTTTCAAATGCAAATCTTTCCTGACTTTTACAGGGATGTCAGATAACATGTGAAGAGGATTTCTTTCACCCAGTAGGTAATCGACAGATGTTAAATATATGCAGAAAGGCCTGGTGAAGGACAGATGAGATAAATCCTTAGCAGGGAAGGGACCATGGGCTTTGCAGTGCATCTGCTTCAGGGAGGCTGTAAATTTCTATGTGATTGGATTCCATGTGATTGAATGCAAACTATTGCACATGTGACTTGTGCAGCCAGCAATCAAATGTATTTAATAAGGACACTGTGAGAACAATTGTAATGTGGGAATTACAGTAAACCATAATAATTAGTCTTTTGATGAACAATGAAAGCTGATTGCTGATTGGATCCTATAGATCACTTTCTTTTTCACATTGCTCTAATTATCATGTTAATGAAAAAGCCTAAAGATTTAAACTCTAAAGCTAAATTACAATAAAACCAGAAAAATCTCTAATCGGAGTGCTGAGCCCATACTGGAACTGCTTATTTAATCTGGGGATGGTAAAAGCAATACTACCCAATCCTCTGCTTCCCCAGCAGATAGTGCTCCCCTATGCTCCAGAGATGGACTGTCACTTGGCATCCTCACACCCATTGCAGTGCTATAGACCCTGCGTCAGTCTTCATAATGTTAGGACCTTAAAGTGTTTGTTTAAAAAAAAATGGATCCTGTTCCTTTAAAGAATGTTATACAGCACAGTGCTTGTGCTGTGTAATTTGGCCCCCTGTATTACCTGAAATACCTGGCTGATCATGCCTGGCTATACCCTCCCTTCTGTAAACTGACCATGGTTTACCATGGCTGCTGAGCCCTGACACCGTGGTAAGTTTACATGCCTCCATCATGCACTCTCTCCTCTTTGCTCTCCTGTGTCTCCCTTGTCCTCCTCTCCCCTTCCCTCTGTGCCTGTCTGCTCATGACAGTGTCCACCCCTCCGCTCCTTCTACTAAAATGACACTTACTATTTTATGCAATCCTCTCTGGTTTCTAATGCTGGGTGCCCCTGTGTACATGCTTTATAGAAAAAACACTGTTTATACCAAATTTCACATGACCAGCCACTTCTCTCCCCCTCTCCTCCACCCTTCTCGAGTGATTTCAGTTGGGAGATCTTGGGCCCTCCCACTGCAGCTGTCAGATCAAGAGTGGGGAGAGCCGGTCGGTCACGTGAGCGTTGAGAGGCACTCTGAAATCAGGTATAAACTGCATTTTTTCTATAAAGTATTTACCCAGGGGCACCTAGCATTAGAATGAAATGGAATAAACGGATATGGCGCTGTCTGATGAATAATGAAATATTATGTGAATTACTGATATAAGGTGCTTTAAAGTGCAAATGTTAAAAATTGAAAAATATCCACATCTATCTCATATATAGGTAAAATACTAAAAAGTGTTGGCAAGTGTATAACAAGTTCAAGGTGGGTCTTAAAAGATGATAATAAACATCAGGTGTGAAAATAAAATGAAAAATGTGAAAAACATTTGATGTATGATGAATAAAACAATAAAGTGGATGTAAAGTCACACGTGTAAACCAAATTATTTAAAGGTGTCTCATATAATATAAAATAACGTTGAACTATCAGATAATATCATACAAGTGTCATCAATGTTCATAAAAAATCCGTAAATTCTGTGAAATTCCCCTGGTGGGTATCAAGTGGATATACAGTCACCTATATATTTTTCTAAAACTACATGATTCTTTCGTATCAGAAATAATTCCAAAGAAGAAACAAAATCCTCCACTGATTTCCTTAATCCTTATTCAGTCTATAGCAGTCTGTACAAGTGGATATACAGTTTCAATATGTATAAGGCAGGTATTTCCCAATAAAAGACTCTATGCAGTAACGTGCTGTTTAAGTGTTCTTCAAAAACTTAATGTGGCTTGTGGAAATCACTCGTGCTCACCCCCGATGTGCCCTCACTTACCGGATCCTTCACACCCCTCAGGGGTCTCTCGCGTGTGGTAAATGGGGTCTTTGGAATTTTCGGGGTGCAGCTCCTCCTTTACAATTGCAGTTGAGTTGCGTTCCTCCTACATTCGTTTCCCGCTTCAATCCTGGTAGGTAGATGTTATTTCCAACTTCCTCCAATCTTTGGTGATTCACCCAGACGTTGTTGCAGTGATATGTGGAAAAACAGATTTGCCTCGATGGTGTAGTATTTTTTCAAAAGGTTTATTCAAACAGAAGATTCATACAGAAAGATTCCACAGTGAAAGTATAAAAATCCAGAACCTTTCAATATAAAAACTGCAGGCTGACACCTGCTTGAGGAGGGTGAGATTGCCTTCCTTCCTCTCAGTTCGTTTGCGCTCCAGGTAACAGTGTGCTCGAAACCGGAAGTGACGTAATCAAAAGCGGCCACGCCTTACGCGTTTCGTCATTAGACGTCATCTGAGGCAGTAGCCATCTTTGTACACCATATGATATATATACACCCCACCAGAGGCGGATCTTGTTTTCAATTGGTCACTTGTATATAGGGGAGGTTTCTACATTTAATGAGAGTGTATGTGTTATTTAGGCTAAAGCGAGATGTATTAAGCTTACTTTACAATTTGAACCTCGAGGTAGAATGAATCTAACCATCCTCATATGCATCATATTCTAAAACTTTTATTAAAAAGGTAACATAATATCTGTAAATTAGTATCCCGACTACCATGTATTACCTACATTTACACATCAATAAAATCTTGGCTTCCGAAATAACTAGTACCTAAGAAGAACAAATATTCAATAAAAATCCGTAAGAAGCGGTAAAAATGTTCAATATATATGTGTATTAAAATCAATAAAATGGGAGGCTACTAAAAGGTAAGTGGAGTGAGGTAAACTTCTGTATTGGAGTAAAAATTGAGGTAAAAGAAGTCGGTATCACGGGATCTATGGTAAACTTCTGTGTTGGAGTAAAAAATAGAGGTAAACGAAGTCGGTATCTCGGGATCTATGGTATACAACTATAAAAAATCTGTAGACGTGTTTATATAATACAAGACGGTAATAGAATAAAAGGGAATATCTACGAAGGTAAGATATATGTAATAAATAAATATTAGAGCAGGCGGAGAAAAAATGTGAGGAGATCTATGGTGTTTTGGTCCCCATAAACTAGAATAAAAGGGAATATCTACGAAGGTAAGATATATGTAATAAATAAATAAATATTAGAGCAAAGCGGAGAAAAAATGTGAGGAGATCTATGGTATTTTGGTCCCCATAAACTTCAATATTCTGGAGTCTATTTTAATGCAAATTGATAGACAAATCTGTTGGTGGGAACCTTCATGAGTAGACGTGAATTGAATTAAATAGCATAATAATATGATAAAAAGGAAAAAAGGATCTATAGTAAAGGAAGGGGGTCTAAAAATTGGAGATAAAACAATTTAAATCTATATCCACATTCAGACCTTTTGGTTGTATACTGTCCAATAAATATATCCATCTTCAAATACCCCTGGTTTTATGGTATCTAGAGGAGTGTAAAAAAGAGGCGAAACGAGATTATAAATAAATAAATAATGTATATAGAATGGAAGCATCTATAAGGGAAAATAAGATCAAATACCCCTGGTTT
>BLSH010033900.1:1645516-1666901 GCA_018402905.1 Glandirana rugosa | reverse complement strand
ACTTGATACCCACCAGGGGAATTTCACAGAATTTACGGATTTTTTATGAACATTGATGACACTTGTATGATATTATCTGATAGTTCAACGTTATTTTATATTATATGAGACACCTTTAAATAATGTGGTTTACACGTGTGACTTTACATCCACTTTATTGTTTTATTCATCATACATCAAATGTTTTTCACATTTTTCATTTTATTTTCACACCTGATGTTTATTATCATCTTTTAAGACCCACCTTGAACTTGTTATACACTTGCCAACACTTTTTAGTATTTTACCTATATATGAGATAGATGTGGATATTTTTCAATTTTTAACATTTGCACTTTAAAGCACCTTATATCAGTAATTCACATAATATTTCATTATTCATCAGACAGCGCCATATCCGTTTATTCCATTTCATTTTTTCGCTTCCTTTAATAGGAAGTTTTCGGAAGGCAGCAGTCTAGATCTCACCTTTAGTCCTCGTGCAGGGATCATTGCATTTACCTAGCATTAGAAACCAGAGAGGATTTTATAAAGTGGGCAGAGTGACTTAACAACCACTTTAAGCTGGGTGCACATACAACTTTTTTTATTCAACCAGTGTGTTGAATGAAAAAAAACGATAGATCCTCACATCAGCATGATGTACTTTGACAGGGGGAATCCCCCCCCTGGTCAGAATACAATGATCAACACTTGCAGGCACTGGCTGCAATGGTTGATTGAATGCTGGATTTGCATCAAAACTATTTTGACTGACTTCTGTTGAACAGACTGCTGTACAAAACGGACTGAAAGTCAGCTGAGCCAGCTGACTTTTTGGCCCATGTCTGCTGGGCTTTAGACTGCCAGATAATAAAAGAGAAGATTTTGCGGGGACTGATCTTGCAGTGGGAAAGAGCCTGCAGGAGTGGAGGAGTGGGTAAGTAAATATACTTTTCTATGCCTCCTAGACCAAAATGAAGAATTAACTGTTGCAATATTGATGCAGCCCAACTACAAGGGAGAGTTATCACATTTCGCTCGATAAATTGACTTGTATACAACCAGCCTGCCCATATGTGGATTGAAATTCAGCCAGTCCCTGCTGAACTGGTTGAATTTCAACCAATGTGTGGCCAGTTTTAGGATTTTTATTTGTTTGTTCCTCACTTAAAATCCATTTTAAACTGCACATTTATGTAAAACTATCCTGTCTACAGGATAACAATACTATGGTGTAATTTAACAGCAAAATGAACAGCATTGTCACCATGTTGAGGGAAGGGGGGAAATAGCAGATCTACTGGCAGGATCAACAGGTTAAAAAATGATGTTACATGGCAACAAGCTGCTTTGTTAATACTAGTGACAGACTGAACCATATACAATATGTGTTTTTGATTTTGTCAATAGTAACACCTTAAAAGAAAGGATTTGTAACTGAAAATAGACCCATTTAAAGATTTTTTTTATATAATTGAGTAAAATAATTATCCTAATGGAGAATTGTGCAGAAAATAGGATACTCAAAAATAGGATGTGAATGAAATTTACATTTTTCACTTTTTTTGTAGTACTCACAAAGAGCAAGCAGCTTGTTAAAAAAAAGTAAGTAGCAGTAATAATTGAGGCCTTTGACCCTGTGAACAGGGGAATGTTGCACCCCCTGGAACCTCTGTAGTTACACCCCATAGCCTTACATTATGATCTTTTTTTGTCTTTGTTTTAACAAAGGATTATGCTATTTCTGGTATGAAAATGCAATATGAAAATAGGTCATTTTATTTAGAACAATGTGGTACAGTTGAGTCTTTAAGACTTATTCTCAGGGTAGAGGTGAGGGATTTCATCATTACTAATTAAGTTTATTCTTTAACTTATTAACTAAAATGTTTAATTTTCATATTCCCACGTGGAAAATAAATGTCAAGGGCTCCAGAGGATATAAGTCACAGGATCCTGGCTTATTCTTAGTCCTCAGTGATAGCACAATGCTTATTATGCATTGTGCAGGAACTTAAAGTGTATTTCCACTTCTGCAGCCAAATTGGGATAGAACATACTGTATATTTGTTTCATGTTCACATGCACATAGCATAACTTGTGTTAAGCACTTTCTAAGGGATTATTTTGCTTTAACCCCTTTCTGCCCGGTCAGTTGTAACAAGATGGTCGGGTGGGAGCCCTATTGTCTGGGAGGACACCATATGATGTCTTCCCAGGATTGGGCCATGCTCGGGCCCCATCTGTCACCTGCTGTTTCCTCCTGACACATCCGATGACAGATCACTGTAATGCCCCACTTCTGGTACCATGTGATTGCTGTGGCCAATCACAGTGATCACATGAAAATTGTATACAGTTAATAGCTTTGCTTTGTGCCTTTAATCTGTCACCTCCACAGAGTAGCACAGTGTTACTATGGTAATATTGTATTGCTCTGGTCAAAAATTGTAAAAAAAGTGTCCCTGATCACCACTACACCAGTTATATGATGACACTGTACTGCACTGGTGACAGCATGTAAAAAAGTTAACAAATTGTTACAAAAAGCATTTTTTAAAAGTTCTTCATTTTCCAAAAAAGTTACAAAAAAATTACAACTTCAAAAAACTCATCATATCTCCCACTAAATGCCTTGGACTGTCAAAAAAAGGGTCATTTTGGGTTATTTGTAATGTTCTGGTATTTTCAAGCCTCAAGAAATTAGATAGGCTGTCAGTACATCAGGATTAATTGATTTTCATATATATATACTGTACCATAGTTTTTGGACTCTATAGGGTTGATTTACTAAAGCTTGAAAGTGCAAAATTTGGAGCAGCTCAACACAGAAACCAATCAGCTTCAAGGTTTTATTGTCAAAGCTTGATTGAACAAGCTGAGGTTAGAAGCCGATTGGCTAGCATGCAAAGCTGCATCGGTTTTTGCACTCTCCAGCTTTAGTAAATCAACCCCTATACGTTTCCTACAGACTAAATAATATACACTGATTTGAGAAAATAAAATGTAGCAGTATACATTTGGGCCTAAATTTATGAATAAATATTATTTATTACCAAAAGGTTATAACAGAAACAAAGAGAAATGCATTTTTTTTTTGTTTATAGCAAAACATAAAAAGACAGCAGTGATTAAATACCGCCAAAAGAAAGCTCTATTTGTGTCAAAATTTCATATGGGTACAGTGTTGCACGAACGTGCAATTGTCATTCAAAGTGTGACAAAGCTGAAAATTGGTCTGGGTGGGAAGGGGGTAAAAGTGTGTAGTATTAAAGTGGTCAAACACCAGCATTTGGCTTTTCTCTTGGGCATCTCTTTAGTAATAAAGGATTTTAACACCCAGATAGGTCTATGCAACAAGGCAATATATGCTGCAAATATATTGTCATTATGCTTGCACCCCTAAGTTATGAGTAAGAGATGTTGCATTCTAGGGGCGATAAATATGTTTGAATAATAACACTTTTCATGAATGCAGATTTTAAAAAAAAATATGTTACATAGTTAGTAAGCCAAAAGTAAAATTTAGGAAAAAACCCTAGTTATTTCTTTGCCAGCCACAGTTTGAGAATGTTCTCCCAATACATTTATGCAATGGTTCTGCTCATAAATCAATAATAAATGCATGCATCTTACTCTGAAGAAATAGATGTGCTATACTATCCACCAACATTCCTGAACATAATATAGGGGCCAACAGGAAAATATGGATATGTGTTCTCTATTTAAATCATGTATAAAGCACATCAACTCAGGCACATCTAATATACATCACAAGGCATACACCCCAATATGTCAAAATCATCACCTAATGTCAACGAACAGCCTGTTCCACGGTCTCGGATGTCCCCCTCAGATAGTTTGCTTCTGTGGCCTCTTATCTATTCCTAATCACATGTGACAACTCAGATGTGTGGTTACATGTGTAGAGCCATAGCACGCTTCAGCCTATCATTGATCTATACAGGCTTCCTGACCACACACCTGCCATCTTCTCTGCAGAGAAACACTGATTTGGGGCTTTGTACAGCCCCAATGGGCCATGTGAATTAAGCCTAAAACTCTTTTTTAATAATATTTTAAGGAATATTTTAAATATGTAGATTTCTTCTGCTTTTGGGGACTGTAAGTAATACTCTTTATTATTAGTTTTTAATATTTATGTCATATTTTGCTCCTACTTTGTCTAAGGGTTCGTTCACACAAGTGGCCAGATGCCGGTAAGGCCTGGCAGTTGAGCCTTGGTTTTACTGCCCTTTGACTGTCCATCTGGACGCAGACATGCAAGTCATTCGGGGCTGTATACATATTGCAGTGGCAATGCCGTGCATTAAAAAAAAATTACGTTTATGGGGCTGCAGTGGAACCGGTCTGCAACTGCATGCAATTGCTTCTTGGTGTCGTGGCATTTATAAGGTTACATCAGATGGTAAGGAAGCAACATATTGCCTCCTCACCACCTGCCAAACACCTCTGAAATGTGATCCACTGAGGATCACTTTACAGAGGGGCAGGAAGGACTGCTGCAATGTAAACAAGCCCCGTTGTTATTTTGAAAAAGAATATTCACTTAATACAGTTTTTGCTGTTTAATACTTCTTAATTGAAGTTTATAATGTTTAATAACATCACCTAACACATCATTAAGCAAAAATGAACTATAAACAAAATATAAGAAATGATAAACGAACTCTGAAATTATTTTGTCAGCTCTGAAAGATCTTTGCTAACCCTATCATGCTGCAGTCATACTCTACTGAAAGAAATATCTTTAAAGGCTAAGTTCACCTTTACAGAAAAATCTGTAAGGTGGACTTACACCGGGCCCTCTCCTCATCACCCCCTCAGTCCTGCTGACCTGGAGCCCGGCGATCACCCGCTAGAAGACATTGTATAGTCGCCTTACCGGTCCAGGGTTTAGAAATCCCCTTGGCCTAATCTCCTAAAGGTACCTCATAGAGGCATGTATAGGAGGCATTCTAATTGGTCGGCGCCATCACATCAGAACCCATGTATCCTGCCCTGTTAGTGGGGAAGAAGAAAAGAGAATTTTAAGGTAAACATTTTTAGCAGGACTGGGTGCGATGGGAAGGGGGTCCAGTGTAAGTTCACCTTACAGATTCTCTGTAAAGGTGAACTTACACTTTAACAACACTATCATACATCACTTAACGTGTCAAACCAAAACATTATTTTATTTTGGATAGAGTGGGAATAGATAAAAAGCCCCTTCTGTTGATTTACTGTTCTTTGGGGCTCTATTAGAGAGATTTTACCTCAGTTACTGTCTTGGTGACAAAGGTTTCCCCAAAACTGTAAATGAGGAAAAATCTTTCACTGCAATACATACATTTAAAACATGTAATAGAAGGGAAGTCTAGGACACTTGATAGCTTTATATTTATCTCTGTATTGCTGTTGCTGATTTTCCCTCACTTACTATCTGACTAAACTGTTGTCATTGTGACATTTGCTAACACAGCCCCACATACCATTAAAACTCAACAGGGGTTCTGATTCTTCCCCACACTTTCCCAAAACAAAAAAAAAGTTTAGTTAGTCTTCCCTGAGTCATAATAAGGTATCCAAGGTAATAAATGGCAAAGTCAGTCCCTATAGCAGGTAATCATACCCCCCACCTCTTCATTCTTTCTACTATTTTAGTATAGGGGAGTGAAAAGAAGGATGTGATTTGTTGGTCACTATGCACACTGAGACAATTCTGTCAGACATGTTGGTAAATGAGGGACACTGAATTGATATTGTATAACATGAGCTCCAACCTGCAGAACAATACAGTACAGGCAGAATGACTTTATATAGATCACTGGGGATCACCTAATAAATCTGAATGAGGAGCTTTCCACATTTCCCTACATCAACTAATGTATTTTAAAAGTAATTCAAAAGTTGTTTCACAACAGGATTTAATCTGGTTGGCTGTAAAGCACATTTCAAGTTATATCAACACTGCAACAGCAGATGAAATCAAATTAATCTACATAAAACCATAGCAAAGTTGGCATACAAGCAATGCTCCAAAGGGTAACACATTTCAACCACATGTATCTTGAATTTGGAAGAAAACACATGACAGGTCGGCTGGTCTTTGTTGTTGTTACTTGGCTGTGAAGAAAACGGAAAATTTCCTATCAAATACTTACCGTAATTTTCCTTTCCTGATGGACTCCATGGCAGCATACCTATGGGTTAATCTTATAAGACCCCACTCCCATAAATTTAGGCTCAGAGCTAGCCTACTCCTGACATTGGGGTGGGAACTCCTGCTGCCATGGAGTCCATCAGGAAAGGAAAATTACGGTAAGTATTTGATAGGAAATTTTCAGTTTTCCTGACAGACTCCATGGCAGCATACGTATGGGATTTAACTAGCCATACACCTCATGGGCGGGTAATGCTGAACCAAAGGCTTTAATTCTTACCATCAACAGACAGGCCCTTCAAGCCACAATAAACAGAGGATAACTAAGCAGGCTCTGCATAATAATGAGCCATAAATTAATTGATTGAGGGCCGCAAGGCCGCCCTATGGACTATATTGGGAGCTACATGCTGCAAATTGCCCAAGATGTAGACACACTTCTGGTTGAGCGAGTGGTCACCACCTCCAGAGAGCCGAGCCCTCAGTTCTGAGCCTGTTGGATGGCCCGGACAACCCATGCCACCATCATTCTAGATGAGGCACATTTCCCATGTTATTTTCGGCAAAGAATGAACAAGCATTCTAAAGCCTGAAGGAAGCTATAGCTTGCAGATATAATAATATGTGAGAGATTCCTAGAACCAAAGAAAAGGCCATCTTATACATAGCTCACATTTGTTTTACACTTGCCAAGTCACTCATAGTAGCGCAAAAGTCAGATCACTTATTTGTAAAGAAAGGGTATTGCTGAGAGCCAAACTCAGGATTCCACAACATGACGTCTCCCATGTCTAAAGGATGTATGTTAGTACTCTAAAGGTTAGCAGAACAATTCCTTGGTACCCATGAAATGATGTCGTCTTGAGATTTGAGTAAAGCATAGGCAATAGCACCACTCACTCTGGAAAGAGTCTTAAGAAAGGTTCTCCATGGCGATGCCTCTGTTTGAGGCTTTATATGCCGACGTGATAGCCACAAGAAAGGTGAATTTGACAGAGGTCTTAATAGGGACAATCTTAGAATACTGTGCTCCAATTCCCGAGGGAGACCAGAACAAGAGGGCGGTACCATTTGGGAAGCCTCTGCTTACTCCAAAGTCTGAGCCTAGGTCATGACAGAAGGTCTGGCCTGAGGGAAATGGGCTCTGACTTCTGGTAGCTGATCCATGCTAACACAGGGAGCCATGGCGAATACGACATCTCTGCCTCTACCTCCATGACTTCTGTTTTGAATCCTCACAAAACCCGAGGTTGACTGGAACAGGAAGAATCACATAGGTCCCGCTGCATATCCAATGATCCATCAGGCCCCTGTCCTGAAGCCTTGGAGATACCAGCCCTGCGTATATGTTATCAGATATCATGTTATCATGCATTGGAAGCTTTTTGAGTGATATACTTTACAGAATACTTTACTTTCATGGAGAAATAGCAGAACATGTCTTCTAGCATGGAGATAGGAACAGGAACTATACAAGCACACACTTAGATACAGAAGGTACATCCTGTGATAATATTATAACACAGAATACACACTAATACTGCAGTGCCACCTACTGGTATAGACAGTTATAATGTATATATGTAGTTTACAGTACCAAGCAACTTTACTGTTGTACTTCCAACAGTATAAAACTTCTCCGACTTCTTGGTGCACAGGGAGACAAACAGGTTACTAGTTACTACTAGAGAGGCAGCCTTTCGATGCTTCACATCCTTATCCCTGAATGGATAGAGCTTGGCCTGCTCAGAAGGGAGGTATATCTCGCGACCTTGCTCATCCAAACTGATGTCCCCTAGTTCCATTAGGAATGGGGAGAATAGGACACTCTCTCTGAGGCTATGTCTCCACTATTGCGACCCCAAAGTCGCACGATTCAGAGCACGACTCCGGAGTGCAACTCCGATGCAACTAAGTGCAGCCCCCGATCCAACTTTACAGTCTCTGGGTCAGAGCTGCATCAAAGTCTCACCGAAGTAGTGCAGGAACCCTTCCAGAGTTGCTGTAACTTTAAGACGCATAAATTGGAATGCATGACAAGTCGCACTAGAGGAAACGGAACCCAAGGTGCTTACAGAACTTCCTCTTGCTTTGCAGGAGACTCTACAGGTTCTACCCATACAAATGCCCTCTTCATAGCTTTGACCAAAAGGGCACCACAAGGGCAAAGTGACTCTCTCTGCCTCACTGTCTTAGGTCCTTATAGATGGATGGCATGGTTGGGATGGTTCCCGCTCTTCCTAGCCATTCTAGTGGGAGAAACACGTCGTAACGGCTAGTGGGCATTGCATGTAGCTTATACCCTACTCTTTAAGGGGTTCTTGCACCCCGTGCCTCACCAGAGACTTGATTTGATGGAAATCCTTTTCTCCAACCGCTCGGGCATAATATTGCTCACACAGAGACCTGCCCTCTGGGACCTGAATCCCATATCCCCAGCAGGCTCCTTCCTTGGAGCGGCTGACATATGCCTAGAGAAGGATTCAAAGCTTCTGCTATGAAGGCTGGATCTTGACAGTGACTTATGATGACTAAATCTGGACAAGGAAAGTTGATGTTGTGACCTAAAGAGGTCTTACTGATCTCATGCTGTGTATTGTCAATCTGACCTAGAAGGACTCACAAAAAAAGCACAAAATAGGGTAGAAAGGAAAGGACTAAGAACCCAAAAGTGTGCCCAGGCAAGCAAGGAAAGAAAAGAGTTAACACCCTCTCAAACTTGCTACACCAGGGCTGGCCACAGGGGGAGCAGTAATACATCTGTAGTGTGAACTGCACAGATAACCAACCTGCACAGGTGATACGATCACACCAAGACAGCACACAGGGATGTATTGCAGAGAATATACCTGTGATGAATGCACACAGCATTGGAGACTGCTGCAAGCTGTCCACAGAGAAAAAACTCAATATCAACAGTACTGACCGTTGATTGAATTTCTCCCTCTGCAATGATGCCACTGCTGCCCACAGCACACATGCGCTGAGTCCCTGGGCAGGAATAACCCAGGGACACTAGGCCAGAAGAGAGAGTGGCAGCTTGGAATGCAGGTGCGCTCCAGCCACCACAGGCTGGAAGACATTAAAGTCAGACAAACAGATAAACACACAAACTGCTGCCATGGATTATGCAATAGAAAGGTATACATCACCGCACACGGCATCCCCCACGATTACGCCTGGATAGAGAAGACATTGTTGCTGCATGGGCTCAGGGTGTTTATGGCTGCCTGCTCTTAGCTAGGCTATTAGGCCGTACTGCTGCTTTGCTTGCCAATGGCCAGGCTTGAGCTCTTCATGGCACTGCATCCATCACCCCACTCACTGGGGGATTGCTGGAGATTACACATGATGCCACATCCATTGCCCCTCTTCACCCCACTCACAGCTGGGGACTGCTAGGAATTTAGATGGGACTGCATCCATTGTCCTTCTCCACCCTGCTCATAGCTGGGGCTGCTGGAGATTACACATGGTGCCACGTCCATCACCCCACTCACAGCTGGGGACTGCCAGGGATTTACATGGGACCGCATCATCACCCTTCTCCACCCCGCTCATAGCTGGGGCTGCTGGAGATTTTATATGGCACCGCATGCATCACGCCTCTTCACCCCACTCACCACTGAGGACAGCTGGGGATTTACATGGGACTGCAGCTATCGCCCTTCTCCGACCCGCCAACGGCTGGAAATTGCTGGAGACGCCAAGCATCTTCTGGGGCACAACTTGCTGAACAACCAGGCCTCAATCGTGGACACTTTATCCAAGGTAAGACTTCAATCATTCTGGTCTTCAGGAGGAGGAAAAAAAAGGAACATGGCCTCTGGCTCTGAGCCTAAATTTATGGGAGTGGGGTCCTATAGGAGTGGAGAGGAGGCAGGATTAACCCATACGTATGCTGCCATGGAGTCTGTCAGGAAAGACATTTTTTAAAGTGTATGAAATACTACCCCAAACAGTAGCCACAATTATGATGTTGAATTTAAAAGATTTAATTTGTTGGGTATGCAGTTATAGATTTCACATTTCACTTTGCATTCTATGAAAATGAATTAGTATTGAAAGAGCAAAAGGTAAAAATGTTGATTGTACTGAAGATGCATAGAGATTTTAATATAAAATTGAATTGTAAAAAAAATTCTCTTAATTATTAATTGCACATCATTTGTAAACATTTTCTATAAGTTATGCTGGCCCTGGATCAGACTTCCTATTGCAGGGGTAGGCAACCTTAAAGAGGTGGAGATCTACCTGAACAACATGGGAAAAGTCAAATATCACTGGGCACAGTGTCACCCAGTGTTGCCTCCTCACACCTGATTTAAACCTCTAATTGCCATACTATCATGACACAATGGTGTGCATTGCATGGTGATTATGGGATTAAATCAGGTGGTGAGGAGGCAACATATTATCTCCTCATCACCTATGAAACACTTTTCAGAGGAGCAGCAGTGCCTGTTGCACTTGTGAATGAGCCCTTAGTTGCATTCGGTACCGGCACCCTTAGGGTTAGTTCACATGAAGTTGGGGGTGGTAAAACCCTGTAGTTGATTTGCGGATTTACCTCCCCCAATCCCTACCCCCTTTAGCCGCCGAGGCAGCAGCCAAAGGTGTACACATGCGGAAGCAGGAATTAAACCCCCTGTTTCTTTTGGTGGGAGCTATCACCTTCCAAACATTACCCATTTAAGTAAATGGGGCCACTCTGCAAGTGCCCTGCAACTGCATGCTTCTGCTGGGTCCAAGGGGTTAAGGCAGGTGGTGAGAAAGCAAAACAACACTGCCTGCTTTAACCCCTTGTTTGCTGTACTGCTCAAGGTTACAGGGAATTTGTAGAGCAGCCTAATTCACTTGAATGGGTCATGCAGGTGAGTATAACTATTGCTGGAGCTGTGACATGTGTACACCCCTGGCTACTGCAACTAAAGGGAGTTTGGTTGGGCAGGGGTGGTAAAAATACATCATAACTATGGGGTTTTACCACCCCCCCAAACTACAAATGTAAATGAACCCTTACTGTCCTGAGACCCCTATAATGCTGCTTTTACACTGATGTGCTGTGGTTTACCTGCACAATGGGTGCAGCACAGTGCTTCTACAACAGTCCTGGGTTAGCTGTGCTTTGTCATAGACTTCTATGCATATCCTGCAGGTGTGGTGCACTTTCTGAAAGTGCACAACATCTCCTGCAGTCAGAAATTGCACCAAACCCCAAAGATATAATAGAAACCTATGGCTAAGAGCATCAAACCTGCAGTAAAGCTTCAGGTGAACTGCACTGCACCTGCAGTGTGGGTAACCCACAGCACATCAGAGTGAAAGCAGCCCTATACTATTATGCCCAGTGTATCATTTCACACTGACCTGAATATCTACTCTCTCCTGCTGCTGGCACCACTTTGGAGACTGTTAGTAATGCTAAGATGTGGAGCTCAGTTGGTATCACTCTGCATGGCAAAAGAGCCAGCACTACAGAGAAGGCATTGTCTTATGCAGATCTTCCTCCCTACTATAGCTCCAATTTTACAAGTAGTCCCTCTGCATTCCACTCTGGTTGATGCTCTGTGATGGAAGGTGAGCAAGCCCAGACCATAATCTACCAGTCGCCTGGTCGCAAACTACTGGTAGGTCGCGATTTACTGGTTGCTGACCCCCATCCTATTGCTTTCACAATAAATGCATTCCTTTGCCTACTCAATCTGGTGCATTTTTATTAAATAGGAAAATAAATATGTTAATCATTCATACTTGCAGATCACAGTTCAATAAGGATTTATGAAGTGAATGAAAAGACTTTAATAAACAGAACAATCCATAGCACAAGATACACTTCATGCAAGCACATGTAACGTCTTGTGCTGTGCAAGATCATACCAGTCATGCTGGGCATTATCATTACAACATAAACCTTGGAGACTGCGGGGGGCTTATCGGTAGCATGTTTGATAAAGTACAAAAAAAAGAAGTTCATTTGCCAAAATACATTGCCTTGTAAAACTGATATGCAGAGCCATTAACAGGTATAATGGCCCATATTAATACTGAAAGAAGGCAAGGCAATTAACAAAGAAAAGTGAGCCATTAATAAGAAAAGCCAAAGAAAACTTAGAAATGTTTACCCATCCAAGTCTGCATAAAACCAGAACAACTACAATCATTACTCAACTTATTCCAAAAAAATGATCAATCTCTTCAAACTACAAGATCATATAAGACAAAGTATAACAACATTAAAAACACCATAACTAAGATTTATTAAGTTGCATTTAATTGCCTTAGTTCAAGTGTAACAGGAAACCACTAGTCAGAGCTTCTTTTATTTAACTAGACATATTGACAATTGTTTATTTTAAAAATATTAAGCCTTATTAAATAAAAAGTGCAAACGCAAAGTGCAAACGTAAAGCACAAACAACATTATACCATTTTACTTTACCTAAAACCTTATTAAAGCCAGCTCCCGAGAGCACTCACTCCCCGTTGTGAAGCTTCCCAGCAGTATTTTAAGCCTTTTATATAATTACTGTTCAAAGATTGTTTTAGGGCAGTCATGTGAGATTCAGGGAAATCTTCCACTTTGCTCTTCTGGTAGTGAGCAGTCCATGATGATGCATGAAGTGATATTGATGTGACAGCATCAACATGGCTCTGCATCAATATGTTGTGGGGATCCATGGCACCCTACAGTTAAATGGTGCAAAATAGGTACTGTGCAAGACTGCTCAAGATAGAAGGTGAGTATTGTAGCCACAGCTACTTAAAAAAAAAACTATCATCACTTTGAAATTTGCATTTTTTTATTGCATTAATCCACAGGCCTACAAGTGCACAATTCCAGTTAGAGCAACATTTGTTAGGTATCAGTGAATGATTCATTCAAAGGCTTAAAGTGATTGTAAAGGCAGAATGTTTTTTTTATCTGAATGCATTTCTGTGTGCAGCAGCCCCCCTCACCCCCCTAATGCTTACCTGAGGTCCCTTTAGAGCCAGGCTCCTCTCCTCATTGGCTAAGACAGCAGCATGGCACCATTGGCTCCTGCTGTTGTCAATCAAAGTCAATCAGCCAATCAGGGGAGAAAGGGGGCAGGGTCGGGCCACAGCTCCATTTCTAAATGGACACAAGGAACTGTGGCTCAGCTTGGGTGCTCTCATAGCAAGCTGCTTGATGTGGGGACACCCAACAGGAGGGAGGGTCCAGGAGCACCAAAGAGGGACCTGAGAAGAGGAGGATCGGGGCTGCTCTGTGCAAAACCATTACACAGGGCAAGTAAAATGTATTTGTTTGTTTTAACTAAAAAAAAGGAGACTTTAGTATCGCTTTATGTGGCTGTGCTTAACAGGGTTTCAATTCTTTCTTCATTACTAACAGCATTCGTCAATTCAAACTGGTATGACATTATTTATCCACTTTAAACCCTGCATACTTCACCAGGTAAACGGCTGATATTTTTACTTTCAATCCCCCTTAGGCACTCAAAATCTCCACATGTTTTTCCATTAAGCTGCCATACACTCTTGTTTTGTTTTTATTCAGCCAGTGAACAAAACAAGGTGAATGATTGAATCCCCCCAGCCACACATTGTATTCTGACAGTGGATCATAGGCTGCAGCCAATAATAGAGAAACTATTTCCAGCATGTCTCTTCAACAGAATTCGATCATATGATCAACTTCTGTCGAGTGGGGATGGCCACACCCTGTTCAAAATAATGCCAGTCCCTGGTGAAGTGGACAAATGTTGATCAGTGTGTGGCTGCTTCCTAGCTTATGATTCCCATTGGATGTAACATGTATAGAGGGAGGAGCTACTTCAGATGACATCACCTGCTGCCATTCTGCTTTGCTGCTTTGCTGACCTAAGACTAGCACTCGGTGTATCATCATGAGCTTTTAATCAAGAGGATCGTTTGTGAGTGTGCATTTTATATTTAAATTAAGCAACAGTTTTAGAGCCAGCAGAGAGCACTTAGTTTATTTTGTTTATCCACATATGTATGGGATCTATTTAAAGTAGATGTAAACCCACCACCCACCCAGTATAAACTAATGACACAATATTAATGTACAGTATATATACATGCAAGCCTCCTGCATCTATTCCTACCTTGCAAATGCCCTTCCTCTAAGCACTAGCAGCTCTGTAAAACTCTGAAATCAGTGGGTGTCTGTGTTTGCTGGAGTTTGGTGGGTGGAGTTGTGATGTCACAAGCCTCCCCACCCACCTCTATGCTGAGACATTGAGGAGGGAGGGGGGAGTATAAAACTTTCTCTGCTGTGTGAAGGAGATAAGCAAATTGCTTGTCACTCACAGAGCAAGGGGCAGATTGACTGTGTATTTCCCTGTTAGTTGGACTTTCTCTTCCTGAAAAAAAGATAAGCTCATTACTCACAGTTGGATTAACTCTTTGTGGCAAGACTAGGCACAGATGACATAACATGCTATACTCTACAAGGCAGAATTATTAATTACATTTTTTTTTCAGGTTTACATCCACTTTAAGTATAAAGACAAGTGCGTTTGACCTTGTGTTGATTCAGGGGTCCACTTTTTGAGGTAAGCAAGCAATCTACAGTATATATTGGTGGAGGGCATGGTCACCTAAATTGATACCAGATCTCTTTCTATTCACATGGATGTTTGTGCTGCGTTCTGGGCTTTGTGGTTCTAATCTAAATTGATTTACTTGGACTTGCTCATTGATATTAAATATATGCTTCTTTGAAATTATCTTTTTATTATTTGCGTATCAACTATTGTGCTGCGCTTTGTGTATTTCTGCATAAGCTAGCTAGCTGACTTCCCCATTCACTCTCACAAGCAGTTCCCTATATGGTTAGACACCCTAACCATTCAGGAAGACCAGAGGTAGGCAACCTAAGGCCTGATTCACACCTATGCTTTTTTTGTGCATTTTCAGTTTTGCAGAAACACACTACAGTCATTGCATGTGCATTTTATGGAAAGGCCCAGGGATTTTTTTCTGTTTTTTGGTTCCGTAGACTTCAATGGATCAAAAATGTGTATTGAAAAAGGCAAAATGCACCTGGAATATGCAAACTGCAACCTACATATGTGTGAATCAGGCCTTAAAGAGGTGGAGATCTACCTGAACAACATGGAAGAAGTCAAAGATCACTGGGCATAGCGTTGCCCAGTGTTGCCTCCTCACACCTGATTTAAACCTATAATTGTCAATATCACGAGCATTGCACAGCAATTATGGGTTTAAATCAGGTGGTGAGGAGCCAACTTATCGCCTCCTCATCCCCAGTCAAACACACTCGGATCACTTTTCAGAGGAGCTGCACTTGTGACTGAGCCCTTAGTTGCATTTGGCGCCGGCACCCTTAGGGTTTGTTCACACAAACTTGGGGGGGGTGGTAAAATATGCTGCAGGTGTACATACACCGAAGCTGGAATTAAACCCCCTGTTGCTTTTGGTGGGTGCTACCACCTTTCAAATGTGACCCACTAGTAAATGGGGCCACTCTTCAAGTGCCCTGCAAATGCATGCTTCTGCTTGGTCCAAGGGATTAAAGCAGGTGGTGAGAAATCAACACAACACTGTCTGCTTTAACCTTGTGCTGTGCTGCAGAAGGTTGCAGGGCATTTGCAGAGCAGCCTTATTCACTTGAATGGGTCATGCAGGTGCTACATCCACCAACCATGACAGGACATATAACTCTTGCTGTGGCGGTGACATGTGTACATCCCTGGCCCCTGCAGCTAAAGTGGGTTTGGCTGGGCTGGGGTGGTAAAAACATGTCTTAACTATGAGGTTTTACCCCCCCAAACTACAAATGTAAATTAACCCTTACTGTTCTGATTCCCCTATAAGGAGCATCACAGTGCTTCTACGGCAGTCCTTGGTTAGCTGTGCTTTGCCATAGATTTCTACAGTACCTCTCAGTATCTAGTGCTGGCTCCTTTCCTATACGGAGTGATACCAACTGCACTCTACATCTTAGCCCTACTAGTGATCTCCAGATGGGTGCCAGCAGCAGGAGAGAAGAGATATTCAGGTCAGTGTGAAATAATACACTGGGCAAATAGTATAGGGCTGCTTTCACTCTGATGCGCTGTGGTTCACCCATAACGTGGGTGCAGTGCAGTGTACCTGCAGCTTTCCTGCAGGTTTGCTGCTCTTAGCCATAGGCTTCTATTATATCCTGTGGGTTTGGTGCGCTTTCAGAAAGTGCACCACACCTGCAGGATATACATACAGTATCTCACAAAAGTGAGTACACCCCTCACATTTTTGTAAATATTTTATTCTATCTTTTACACTGAAGAAATTACACTTTGCTACAATGTAAAGTAGTGAGTGTACAGCTTGTATAGCAGTGTAAATTTGCTGTCCCCTTCAAAGTGCACCAAACCCACAGGATGTAATAGAAGCCTATGGCTAAAAGCAGTAAACCTGCAGGAAAGCTGCAGGTACACTGCACTGCACCCGCGGTGTGGGTAAATCACAGCACATCAGAGTGAAAGCAGCCCTATACTATTTGCCCAGTGTATTGTTTCACCACACTGACCTGAATATCTCTTCTCTCCTGCTGCTGACACCCATCTGGAGATCACTAGTAGGGCTAAGATGTAGAGTGCAGTTGGTATCACTCTGCATGGGAAAGGAGCTAGCACTAAAGAGAATGCTCTGGGATGGCAGGTCAGCAAGCCCAGACCATAATCTACCAGTCACCTGGCCGCAATCTACTGGTAGATTGCATCCTACTGGTTGCTGACCCCCGAGGTAGATTAACCAAAGCTTAAGTTCAGGTAAATTCTCCTGTCTCTATTTTAATCCACAATACTGAATGGTCTCTCTGCACACTGCTACACCCTTCCCATCAAACTATGCAATGAAAAACAGGGATATTAGGTTTACATATATTGCAATACATGTTTAAGCTGACCAACTCCATCAAAGCAATTCCTCTTCTGGCCAGTCCTACACTGCCTTGGCACTACAAATGCTATGGTGGACACCATGCCAACCTGGGGCATAAAGAGAGCTGCATGGTCCAGGTCTGGTCACTGACCTGTATATAACAGATAAAAGATATACCTGTTCTCAGATCTCAATAGCTTGTACATGTAATTGAACTACCAGGTGCTAAAGGGGTGTGACCACATTCTAACATTACAAATACTGAATGGACCCTCTGCATACTGCTACACCCATCTTTTCTCTATTTTAATTCACACTCATAACTCACAGTTTTCCAAAGTTTAGATGCCAAATCCAACATTGGAATCAGTAGGGGGCCAAATTTTAGAAATCAGTGGTGGCCAATGGCTAGGCTAATTAGGCGAGAGATTGCCAAACATATGGCATTGCAGAGCTGGGTACTGCCCTGGAGGACATTTTCCAATGCATTTTTTCATTCATTTGGCAGGGAGCAGCTAGTAAAACATTAAAAATGCACAATTTAAAAAAAAAACTGCTTGGGGGATGTCCTGAATCAGCCCGTGAAGCGGCATATCTGTACTATGTACAAATGTGGCAGATGTGCAGATAATACTAATACTGTTACTGTGTTAAAAAAAACCAGCATGAATACCCCCTTTAACCACTTGCCGACCAGCCGCTATCATTATCCTGCAGAAGGTCGACTTGTTTCGACAAATCACCGTAGCTGTACGTCAGTTGAGGCAATGGGTAGAGCCAATCAGGGGGTGGGGTAGACTTGATGTCCGCCGGCCACCCGCGATCGTTCCTTGCGTTAATAGAATGGGGATCTGCCTGTGTAAACAAGGTAGATCTCCATTCTGACAGGGGAGATCACACAGATCCTGTGATGCAGATCTATGTGTTTCCCCGGTCAGCCCATCTCCCATACAGTTAGAAACACCTCCCAGGGAACACATTTAATCCCTTCATCACCACTAGTGTTAACCCCTTCATCACCACTAGTGTTAACCCCTTCCCTGTCAGTGTCATTTATACAGTAATCAGTGCATTTTTATAGCACTGATCGCTGTATAAATGTCACTGGTCCCAAAAAAGTGTCAAAAGTGTCCGATCTGTCCGCCACAATGTCACAGTCCAGCTAAAAATCTCTGATTGCCCCCATTACTTGTAAAAAATGAATAACTAAATAAAATGTTACAAATCAATATGCTATAACTTTTGTGCAAACCAATCAATATATGTCTATTGCAATTTTTTGTTACCAAAAATATGTAGAAAAATATATATATATTGGCCTAAACTGATGAAGAAATTCATTTTTTTACTTTTTTTTTGGATATTTCTTATAGCAAAAAGTAAAAAATTTAGTTTTTTTTTTTAAAAATGTCACTCTTTTTTTGTTTATAGCACAAAAAATAAATTGCCACCAAACAAAAGCTCTATTTGTGGGGAAAAAAGTACAGATTTTGTTTGGGTACAACGTCGCACGACTGCGCAATTGTCAGTTAAAATGACACAGTAATTTATGTAGTAAATGGCTATGCGCTGCCTAATGGGAACTGATGGAGTAGATAACAGCTGAGATGGTTTGTATTGTCAACCCTGATGATGATAGCTGCTGCCTCCACTGGTATATGTCACGCATACACAGATACAAATTTTAAGGGATGTGTGTGGGGGCACTGATAAACAGGGGCTATATAAATTAAAAGGTAGATTATTGTGAGTAGACCCAATGGTGAGACTCACTTGGATGACACCAAAAGGAAGAGTGTTAAACAATCCTTATAAACAAAGTAGGTAAGTATTCACTATTTAACTATGATCAAAATATGTCTGGACCTCACTAATAGAGCATCAAATAAACAGACATATAAGTCACAAAATAGGTGATTCCACTGTTGCAAAGCCTAAATATACATATATCACAGTACAGTTAAGATAAGCATTATTAAAGTGCTAGGGCTAAAGTGATGTGGAGAAAAAACAAAAATAGTGTCTGTGATAAAAAATCTGCTTTCTCAAAGATAGTATAGATATTATCGGGTGCAGGTATAGTAAAATAAACAGGCACTGATAGTCCAATGGTGCAAAAAGCCAACAAAGCACTGTACCTAAACATCTTATTGTTCAAATTAAATATAGAATAAACTCATAATGCTGTGTTCTTCGTTTCATGATGATGTTGTTTGTGCTAAATTCCACTGTGCTGCCCACCACCAGGTGAATTGGGGGCTCACCTCAATAAGCGACCCCACTGGGTCTAGCCATACATAAAATATATTATTATAGTGATTCTTAGTGCAGTAGGTTTATTATCTTAATGTATTCTATGCATTTAGATAAAAAAATGTGTGCAGCAGCCCCCTCAGCCCCCTAATACTTACCCGAGCCCAACTCTCTCCAGAGATATTGCAGGACTCTCCCTCTTCATTGGCTGAGACATCAGCGCTGTGACATTCGCTGCTGTCAATCAAAGTCAGTGAGCCAATGAGGAGAGAGAGAGGGCGGGCCAAACAATGGCTCCATGTCTGAATGTACACACAGAGCAGGGTTTGAGTGCCCCATATCAAGCTGCTTGCTGTGGGGGCACGCGACAGGAGGGAGGGGCCAGGAGCATCGGCAAAAGCTGCTCTGTGCAAAACCACTGCACAGAGCATGTAAGTATAACATGTTTGATATTTTTACATGAAAAAACTGAGACTTTAGTATCACTTTAAACACTCAATTAGCCATTGTTAAGAATTTGCAAACCTCCAAAATTCTAAATTTCTGAAATGGAATCTTAACCAGGCTCTGTATTACAGAGCAGTAAATGATGTAAAATTGTGCAGAATTGTTTGAGAAGTTCTATGAGATGATGGGGCTAAAAACAAAACAAAAATTAAAGAAAAAAATTATTACTGGTGTTGTGTTCTTAAACCTTCCATAATTAAGGATTGCAAATAATGTTTTAAAGGGTAATGGGTAATAAGAGCAATTTGTTTATGTTGCTGCACGTTGAAACAGCACAGCTGAACATGTGATTATATTTCTACAAAAATTGGCTGCTAGGGTGAGCAAATGTGCATGGATTTAGTTTGCATGGGGTTTGTTGAATCCTGAGTCTGAAAAACCTGAAATTAAAGGCAAACTCCACTGAGGTCAGTAGTATCTAAAAGTGATTGTAAAGGTTATTGTTTTTAATTTTTTACCCACTTCAAGACCAAGCCTGTTTTTTGGGTTCAGTGTTCATGAGTTAAAACCACTTTTTTTGCTATAAAAATACTTAGAACCCCCAAACATTATATATTGTTTTTTTCTAACACCCTAGAGAATAAAATGGCGGCTGTTGCAAAACTTTATGTCACACCGTATTTGCGCAGCGGTCTTACAGGCACAATTTTTTTTTTAAAAAATCAGTTTTATGAGTTAAAAAATAAGACAACAGTAAAATTTGGCCATTTTTTTTTCATATTGTGAAAGATAATGTTACTTTGCAATGTAAAAATCTCCATTGGTGACGTTTAAAAAATTCTACAGGTTAGCATTTTTGGGTTACAGAGGAGGTCTAGTGCTAGAATGATTGCTCTCACTCTAACAATCGCAGCGATACCTCACATGTGTGGTTTGAACACCGCTTTCATATGTAGGTGGGACTTACGTATGCGTTCGCTTCTGCGCGTGAGCTCACAGGGACGGGGCGCTTTAAATTCTTTTTTTTTTTAATTATTTATTTTACTTTTTAATTTCTATTTTTACACTGTTCTTTTAAAAAAAAGATCACTTTTAGTCCTATTACAAGAAATGTAAACATTCCTTGTAATAGAAAAAATCATGACACGACCTCCTAAATATGAGATCTGGGGCTCCCGGACACTGGGGGGGGGGGGCAGACGCGATCATCTCCGCCGGCGGGTCCGGTAAGCGGCGGAGATGACCAGAAAGCGGCGGGAGGGGGGCACCATTTCCACCGCTGATAAAAGCTCTGAGCGCAGACGGGGGGGGGGGGTCACAGGCCCTCGGGGTCTAGAGTATAAATCCTCCAGCACAGTACTAAAAAAGATAATGTTCCTTACAAATGTAAAGAACATTATCCTGATTTTCACTAGAAAAAAAATTTTCTTGTCACATTTTTATCTTTAATTTTTCATTTTATTTATTAATTTTTTTTTTTCTTAAATTTCGCGGGGCAGGGACACTCGAGTGCGCGTCTTCGCTTGCGTATGCATTCAGGGTGGATGTATACTTTCGCCACAAGTTTGGTGTGTACACTCCATAGCGACGCTAACAATCTCACTCTCGTTAGTAAGATCGTGATCTGGAGGAGACATTGGGTTT
>BLSH010033900.1:1619399-1630597 GCA_018402905.1 Glandirana rugosa | reverse complement strand
AAGGCCTATGGTCTGGTGTTCCCCGGGGCGAGCATGGGAGGATGTACTATTGAAATAATATTAATATGTTTATATCCCATTGTCGCCTCCATATACTATACTCAATACTTATATTCTGTAATATATTAATCCACTTTTTTATCTTAAGAAAGAGGGGGATAATTTTATCCCAATAGGTAAACTTTTTATAATTAGACTTCCTTTGGGTACTATATCACATAATTATATCCTGTTAGTATAAAGTTGTGCTTACTTCTTATATGAATGACATAGGGTCCCGTCCCCTTTTAGACCACGGGACAGATAATCTGTAGCGGGGGAGAGAGAGATGACCCACATCTTGTTCAAACTCAGTTTTAACTGGTTTGGTGCTTTAGGTTGCAGCTGAAAGGGAAGAGAAGTTGTATATGCTCAGTCTGGCTGCCTGCTGTGTGCTGGCAGGTCCTGTTATATATAAGCAAAACAGGGGGACACGAGATAAGGGGAACAAGGAGCCAGGTTACTGGGAGCAGAAGATGAGAAAGGGAGCAGTAGGTTCCAGGGCAAGTATCCAGGTCAGGATTCAGGATCAAGTATCAGAACGGGTCAGACTCAGGCAGGGACGCGACCTGCAGGAAAAATACTGAAGCACTGGAACTGGGTGCAATGAGGGCTTATATAATCCCAGCAGTCCCATCAGGTGCAGCCTAACGGCCTGTATGATCAATCTGCTGGAAGACACTCACTGGTGGCCACCGGAACTACACCCTTTGGTTCTCCAAACAGCAGTGCCACCAGCAGATGACCCACGCAAATAGACGAGTCCTGACAGCCCCCCCATAAGGAGTGGCCTTCAGATGCTCCATTTTGCTGTTAACCTGACAGTCCATGTGAGTGCGGGAAAAGTCCAACAAAGTCTCCCCTCCATGTCTGTGGGCTTCCTTGCATTCTTCAGGTCAGAGTCTTTTAACCTACTGGGGGGCGTGCCCCCTGAATTGGGTAATAAATCATGCGCCCCACCGCCAGGATCCAGAAGTTTGGATCTGGTACTACTGGTACCAAAACTAGCTGGGAAGCGGACATGAAACCAGTGGAAGCAGACAACACAGGGGCATCAAAGTCAGTCTGGGCATCAAGGAGGGAGAAACCAGTGGCAAGCTGAGCATCAGTCAGGAAAGCATGAACAGGCACCGGATCAGTAGGCACTGGATCAGCAGGCACCAGATCAGTAGGCACTGGATCAGAAGGCACAGGGTCATCAGGCACTGGATCAGAGGGCACAGGGTCATCAGGCACTGGATCAGTGAGCACAGGGTCATCAGGCTGGGCAGTAGGCACTGGGTCATCAGGAATTGGAGCAGCAGGCATCAGGTCATCAGGCACTGGATCAGCAGGCACCAGGTCATTAGGCACTGGATCAGCAGGCACAGGGTCATCAGGTACCAGGTCATCAAGCACGGGATCAATGGGTACCGGGTCATCAGGCAGGGCAGTAAGCACTGGGTCATCAGGCACTGGATCAGCAGGCTCATGGTTATCAGGCTGGGCAGTACGCACTGGGTCATCAGGCACTGTATCAGCAGGAACCAGGTCATCAGGCACTGGATCAGCAGGCACCGGGTCTTCAGACACTGCATCAGTGGGCACTGGGTCATATGGTATGGAATCAGCAGGCACTGTGTCATCAGGCACTGGATCAGCAGGCACTGGATCATCAGGCACTGGATCAGCAGGCACTGGGTCATCAGGCACTGGATTATTATTATTATACAGGATTTATATAGCGCCAACCGTTTGCGCAGTGCTTTACAATATGAGGGCAGACAGTACAGTTACAATACAATAAAGGAGGAATCAGAGGGCCCTGCTCATTAGAGCTTACAATCTAGAAGGGAGGGTCAAGTGAAAAAAGGTAATAACTGTGGGGGATGAACTGATGAAGAAAATGAAAATACATTTGTTAGGTGTGGGTAGAATAAGCTTCTCTGAAGAGGAGGGTTTTCAGGGATCTTCTAAAAGCTAGCAGAGTAGGAGATACTCAGACAGGTTGGGGTAAGGAGTTCCATAGGATTGGAGAGGCTCTGGAAAAGTCCTGGGGGCGAGCAAAAGAGGAGGTGACGAGGGAGCTAGAGAGCAGGAGGTCTTGAGGGGAATGAAGAGAACGATTAGGTTGGTATTTTGAGACTAGGCTGGTGATGTAGCTGGGGGCTAAATTGTGGATGGCTTTGTAGGTTGTTATGAGTATTTTGAATTTAATTTGTTGGGTGAGTGGGAGCCAGTGGAGGGATTGACAGAGAGGAGTAGCAGACACAGAGTGATTGGTAAGGTGGATGAGTCTAGCAGCAGCATTCATGATGGGCTAAAGGGGGGATAGCCTGTGTAGAGGTAAGCCATTGAGAAGGGAGTTGCAGTAGTGGAGGCAAGAGATGACTAGAGAGTGAATTAAGAGCTTTGTTGTGTCATTGGTTGGAAAGGGGCGTATTTTTGAGATATTGCGGAGGTTGAGGCGGCAGGATTTTGACAGTGATTGGATGTGGGGCTTAAAGGAGAGTTCAGAGTCCAGGACTATACCTAGGACCTTGTTATGTGGGGATGGGCTGATAGTTGTGTCATCGATTATGACAGAGAGATTGGGGGAAGGGGCACGTGGTGGAGGAAAAATGATGTTTGGTTTTGGATAGATTAAGTTTGAGGAAGTGGTGTGACATCCAGACCGATATATCTTTTAGTAAATTAGTGATATGTGAGGTGACTGAGGGAGTGAGCTGAGGGGTAGAGAGATAGATTTGGGTGTCATCAGCATACAGATGGTATTGTAAGCCATGGGAGGCTATCAGCTGACCCAGGGAGGAGGTGTAGATTGAAAATAGGAGCGGCCCAAGAACAGAACCTTGGGGGACCCCAACGGAGAATGGAAGAGGAGAGGAGGAAGTAGTGTTGTAAGTAACGCTAAAGGTGCGATTAGATAAGTAGGAAGAGAACTATCAACGAGTACAGTCACAGAGACCAGGGGTATGGAGTTTTTGGAGGAGGCGGGGGTGGTCAACCGTATCAATGGCAGCAGAAAGGTCTAAGAGTAGGAGTAAAGAATAGTGTCCATTGGTTTTGGCTGTTAGTAGATTGTTTGTTAATTTTAAAAGAGCAGTTTCTGTAGAGTGTTGAGGACGAAATCTAGACTCAAGGGGATCAAGAAAGCTATTCTCGGCAAGGTGGTTGCTCAGTCGGTTGTAGACTAGACGTTCAAGGAGTTTGGATAAAAAGTGGAGCAAGGAGATGGGGCGTAGTTTGTTAGGATTGGTTAGGTCCAGTGAAGGCTTTTTAAGTATGGGGCTTATTTCTGTATTCCTCCCATTGTCCGGGGTCTCTCACCATTCTTCTCTAGACAATACAATGCCTCATCTGTTGTATTAAAGAAAATGGTTTCTCCTCCCGCCACTATTCCCAGTCTTGCAGGGTATAGCATTGCGTATGTGATATTTAACTCTTGAGACCTTTTTTTATATCCGCATATTTTGCTAGTTTCTTTTGTACTTCTGGGGAGTAATCTGGGTAGATTGAAATCCTATTGCCATTGTACATTATAGTCCCTTTCTCCCTTGCCTTCCGCAGAATCACTTATTTATCTCTAAAAAACAGCATCTTAATTAGTAGAGATCTAGGGTTTCCTCCTGGTGGGGGGGGGGGGGTGGGCTAAACGGGACCCTGTGTGCTCATTCTATTGCAAAAAAGGAAGAAAAAACTTCCTTCCCAAAATTCTCAACTAACCAATTCTCAATGAACTCTATAGGGTTCGGTCCTTCACTTCTTTCAGGAAGTTCAACTATCCGCAGGTTGTTTCTTCTCAGTCTATTCTCCATATCTTCAACTTTAGTTATGTATGGGTCCATTTTCTTTTCCAATAGCTGGATTTCTTTCTTCATTGGATTCAAATCATCCTCTATTTGACTAATCCTTCCTTCCATTTCCGTGATTTCTCCCATGTTTTTTGTCCGTCGTGCTTTATCAAGCTCATTTCCTCCTTAAGACTTTTCATTTGTTCATTCATCCCCTGCATCATGGACTTGCAAGAATTTATCGCATCTAGCACTTCCCTTATAGTTGGTTCAGTCTCTCCATCCATTTTTTCTGCTATAATTGATTGTGACTGTTCTGATTTCTGGTCTACTTTTGTCCCTTTTACTTGGCTTTTCTGGGCCACAGGCCCTCCTACTGGATTTTTGGGTTGCATAGTGAGGGTTGCCCCCCCCCTTTGCTGGGGAGTGCACTGTTTTTTCCTGCGTGGTAGCTGCTTGGTTCATCTTTTCTTTTCCTTTGTCTCTTACCATGCTTTGCAGTCTTTATTTTGTTTCTTTACTTCAGTGATATTTTTTTAAACTTTTGTGATTTATATAATCTGTTGCGGCCTTAGAGTTTCTTTCACTTCGGCCAATTTTTCTTTTCTCGTATGTTTAATCAGCTGTTAATGGAATCCACTAAGTATGCACACCCACCATTCTCTCTCTGCTGCTCTCTTTCTCCCATTTAGAATGCTGTCACAGGGCACTTTATGTTTCTGTTCCTTTCAGCATCTGTCGACCATTTATAGGCAAGTATGTGTTTAACCTCCCCCTCTTCTCTCTATCCTTTGGCACCGTTGTAGTGTCTCTAGATTATCTCTAGTTATGGGTTGCAGTAGAAGGGGATGGCCGGTGTTTCAGCAATTCACTCTCACCTAATTGCTGATTCCTCTAGTCCCAATCCCTGGAATTGGCGTTCTCTCACCACGCTTCTTCCGGTGCCAATTCCCAATGTAAGGTCCCTTCCCCCGCCACTTGTGTTACCTTGCTCCACTTGATTGCCTGTTTCTGAGCTTCTGACCTCCTTTGTTTGCTGCATGCCCGATTAGTGCTTGATGGGTGCTCTCACCATCCCACGAGCACCTCCCGCCAATGCAGCACTAAGGGCCCATAAGGTTGATGCAATAGATGATGCAGTGGTGTGGCTTACGCTAGACGTACAGGCTAATTCCACTTGAGTGGACGGTATGCAAGTTCCTGTCAATCTGCCCTGCTAAATACAATTAAAGAGCGTACCAAGTATGGGGCTAACTAATGCATGTTTTAGAGAGTTGGGGAAGATGCCAGAAGAGGGGGAGAGGTTGAAAATGTGGGTTAAAGAGTGTAGAATCGAGTCAGAGGGTGAACGTAGAATTTGCGAGTGAACAGGATCCAACGGGCAGGTGGTTAGTTTGATGTTAGCAAGTAGTTTAGCAACCTCATCTAAAGTGGTGAAGTTGAAAAGGTAAGTAGTGATTGTACCTGTAAGCATGAAGTGTGAAGCATGGAAGGTATCTGAACAGCAGAGATCTCTTTGTGAATTGCTTCAATCTTCAGTTTGAAGTGATTGGCGATCTCCTGGGCAGTGAGTGAAGTAGTGGGTGGAGGCAGAGGAGGATGAAGTAGAGAGTTGAAGGTAGAGAAGAGTTAACAAGGACGGGATAATAAGTTGTTAATGAGAGTGATAAAATAGGTCTGCTTGGCAGTGTGGAGGCAGGAATTGTATTTTTGGAGGGCAGATTTATACTGGTTGAAATCTTCTTGAGATTTAGACTTACGCCATAGGCGCTCAAGAGCACGGCTATGTTTGTTCAGACTTCTAGTGTCATCTGTTTGCCAAGGTTGAAGGGGTCGGGCCTGATTCTGTGAGTAGTGAGAGGGGCTAGTGTGTCCAGGGAGGCTAAAAGCAAAGCGTTGTAGACTGAAGTGGCTAGGTCGGTGCAGGACAGGGGTGCAATTTTGTCATTGAGGTGGTCAGTAGCAGAGTAGAGAAGAGAAGGGTTGAGATGGTGTAGGTTTCTATGGGTAGCTTTTAGGCGGTTGGAGGCAGAGGAGGTGGAGGAGAGGGAGAGAGTGAAACTAATAAGGAAGTGATCAGAGAGAGGGAATGGATAGTTGTAGAGGTTACATGGAGTCCAAAGGTGGGAGAAAACCAGGTCAAGGGTATTGCCTTCGGAGTGAGTAGTAGCATGTATCCATTGCTTCAGGTTAAAGGAGGAGGTTAGACTTAGAAGTTTGGAAGTAGCAGGAGAGTTAGTATTAATAGGCATGTTGACGTCCCCAAGAATGATTGTGGGGATTTCAGAAGAGAGAAAGTAGGGTAGCCAAGCAGAGAAGTCATCAAGAAAGGTTGATACCAGTCCGAGGGGCTGGTAGATTACAGCTACACTTAGAGAAACTGGGGAGAAAAGACAAATGCAGTGTGCTTCAAAAGAGGAGAGAGACAGAGAGGGGGGTGGGTGAAGTAACTGAAAGGTGGTATGTGGGGCTAGAAGGATTCCAACACTGGATCAGCAGGCACCGGGTCCTCAGGCACTGGATCAGCAGGCACTGGGTCATCAGGCACTAGATCACCAGGTACCAGGTCATCAGGCTCTAAATCAGGAGGCACCGGGTCATCAGGCACTGGATCATCAGGCACAGGGTCATCAGACACTGGATCAGCAGGCACTGGGCCATCCATCACCAGATCAGCAGGCACCGGGTCATCCATCACCAGGTCAGCAGGCACTGGGTCATCAGGCTGGGTAGCGGGTACTGGCTCATCCATCACCAGATCAGCAGATACAAGGTCACCAGGCTGAGCAGGGGGCAACAGATTATCAGGCTGTGCAGCAAGCCCCAGGTCATCCATCACCAGATAAGCAGGCACTGGGTCATCAGGCGTGGCAGCAGGCATGGCAGCAGGCATTGGAACAGCAGGTTGGGCATTGAGCACTTGAACAGCAGGCTGGGCAACAGGCACTGGAACAACAGGCTGGGCAGCAGGCATGACAGCAGGCACTGGAACAGCAGGTCGGGCAGTGAGCACTTGAACAGCAGGCTGGGCAGCAGGCATGGCAGTGGGCACCAAAACAGCAGGCTGGGCAGCAGGCATGTCAGAGGGCACCGGAACAGCAGGCTGGGCATCAGAAACAGGATCATCAAACAGGGCATCAGGAATGGGACTACTTGGCAGGGCAGCAGGAACAGGACCACCAGGCAGGGCATCAGGATGGGAATACCAGGGAATCAAGAACAGGATCAGTAAGGTCAAATTGATTCGCCGGCAAAGAGTCCATAGTAAAGTAGGCACTGGGTCATCAGGTATTGGAGCAGCAGACACAGGGTCATCAGGCACTGTATCAGAAGACACCAGGTCATCAGGCACTGGATCAGCAGGCACCGGGTAATCAGGCACTAGATCAGTTGGCACCGGGTCATCATGCTGGGCAGTAGGCACTGGGTCATCAGGCATTGGGGCAGCAGGCACCTGGTCATCAGGCACTGGATCAGCAGGTACTTACTGGATCATCAGGCACTGGATCAGCAGGCACAGGGTCATCAGGCTGGGCAGTGGGCACTGGGTCATCAGGCTGGGCAGTGGGCATCGGGTCATCCATTACCAGATCAACAGACACCATGTCATCAGGCTGGGAAGTGGGCACCGGGTCATCAGGCTGTGCAGCAGGCACCAGGTCATCCATCGCCAGATCAGCAGGCAATGGGTCATCAGGCTCAGCAGCAGGCACTGGATCATCCATCATCACGTCAGTGGGCACCGGGTCATCAGGCTGTGCAGTGGGCACAGGGTCATCCATTGGCAGATCAGCAGGCACTGGGTCATCAGGCTGGGCAGCAGGCACTGGGTCGTCAGGCTGGGCAATGAGTACCAGATCAGTAGGCTGGGCAGCAGGTATGGCAGTGGGCACAGGAACAGCAAGCTGGGCAGCGGGTACCAGAATAACAGGCTAGGCAGCTGGCACTGGAACAGCAGGCATGGCAACAGGAACCAAAACAGTAGGCTGGGCAGCGAGCACCAGAACAACAGGCTGAGCAACAGGCAAGGCTGCGGGCACCAGAACAGTAGGTTGGGCAGTGAGCACTTGACCAGCAGGCTGGACAGCAGGCATGGCAGTGGGCACCGAAACAGAAGCCTGGGCAGCGTGCACCAGAACAGGCTGGGCAGCAGGCACAGCAGTGAGCACCGGAATAGCAGGCTGGGAATCAGGAACAGGATCATCAAAAAGGGCATCAGGAATGGGACCACCTGGCAGGGAATCAGGAACGGGACCACCAGGCAGGGCATCAGGACAGGACCATCAGGTAGGGCATCAGGAATGGGACCACCAGGCAGGGAATTAGGAACAGGATCAGTGAGGTCAAATTGATTAGCCAGCAGAGTCCATGGGGTCAAACTGGGTGGTGGACAGAGAACCAGTGCAGTCAAATGGAATAGCGATAGGCAGGTCAGAAGCAGAAAGTCCAATTTCCATGGGCTGAATCAAGGTGGCAGGAATGGTGGCAGGCCTGGCTGGAGCAATCGGAACCATGGTGGGTTGGACTGTAGTGGCTGGCTTAAAGGCAGACTGGAACAGATCGGCTGGTGTAGTAGTAGACTGGAACAAATCAGCTGGTGTAGATGCACAATTGGATAGTGGCAGTGATTGTGCGGGTTAGGAAAAATTTCTGTTTCTGTTTTGGTTTAGCTACTGAAATTCTGTATGTGGATGTAGGGCTGTAAGTAGGAGGTGCAGCCGATGGGAGAGAAGGACGGGAGGATGGTAAAAAAGAGGGAGCAGTTGCTGAGGGGGATTTCTGTTGGATTGTTGCAGGCAGTGGAGAGGAGGTAGAAGGGTTAAAGGCGGGGTAGGTGCAGCAGGTGGAAACAGGGTACTGATACTTGGTAGCAGGGTATATTGGGCTGCAACTGTGGTTGCTGTGGGTGATGGAAAAAAATACATTTGAGCAGGTAGGTGTCTAGCCACAGGAATAGGTGGTTGCAGGCTGACAGAGGCTGAGTGCAATATACAGTATTTGACCATGCTTGTAATAATGGTTGCATAAAATTCACTTTACATGCTGTCTGTCTGACTAGAGATTGCACTGAATTTTCACATTGTACTAGCATCTGTTGGGAACATGCTGAGTAGTGTTCAAAGAAAAAGGCTGAGTCCTCCCCCAATAACCAAACCAAGGATTCCACCTGAGCCACACTGAAAGGAGGAGAAAAATCATCACCACCACTAGGGACACTAGACAAAGCCAACTCTGCACAAATTTGAATGAGTGGCTGAATCTCCTCAAACAAAAATCTCCCTTGATCAACAAAAAGCGTGCGCCAGACGGATGCATTCCAACAATTGCTCCCTAGTCTGTTCTTTCAAAATTTGGCTGCAGTAATCCCTGTCTTCTGTTACCAGAAGTGAGAAATGCATCTTGCAGCAATTAGCAAATGCTTAGACCTAATTCCCAGGTGCAGCCGATCAGATTATATAGGCTTCAGTATTATATTATAACAGGGATACCCCAGTTAGGCATCCAGAAGAGGAGATCAGATTAATTAGCTGCACTTAAAGGAATCAGGACCAGATGAATGAGTGAAAAAAAAAAATATATATATATATATATTAGGAAAATGACACACTTCCAACACCAAACACCAGTAAAACATAAACAAGCAAGTGAAAGATGATGAAACACAGCAAACCCAAAATAAACACCTAAGTAACTATCTAACTAAATACAAGTGTAGAAAACACATATAAGCAAAACAGGGGGGCACAAGATAAGGGTAACAGGGAGGCAGATTACTGGGATCATAAGGTGACTAAGGGAGCAGGAAGCAGGTTCCAGGGGTCAGGTATCCAGGTCAGGATTCAAGATCAAGGATCAGAATGGGTCAGACTCAGGCAGGGACACGGCTTGCAGGGAAAATACTGAAGCATCGGAAATGGGTGCAAGGTGGGCTTATATAATCCCAGCAGTCCCATCAGGTGCAGCCTAAATACCTGTATGTCCCATCTGCTGGGAGACACCTGCTGGTGGCCACCAGAACTACAAGCTTTGGTTCTCCACACAGCAGTGCCACCAGCAGATGACCCAAGCAAGTACACCAGTCCTGACAATAAATGTCACTGGCATGGAATGGGTTAACACTAGAGGGTGACCAAGGGGTTAAGTGTGTCCTAGGGATAGGTTTCTAACTGTGGGGGCAGCGTGCTGACAGGGAGTAAAGAGAGATTGCTGTTCCTGATTACTAGGAACAGTAGATCTCTCTCTACTTCCCTGACAGAACGGGGATCTGTCTGTTTACATTTACAGATCCCTGTCCTTTCTCCCCTATAGCCCTTAAAGTGGCCGCCGTACAGCTACAGCGATTCATGCAGGGGAGCCAATCTGCCACCGTATAACGATGGCGGCTGGTCAGCAAGTAGTTAAAGCAGAGTTAGGTTATAAAAAAATTAAAAATTGAAAATCTCATGGAGCAATGTTCAATCCATCATCTGAAAATGGAAAGAGTATGGCACAACTGCAAACCTACCAAGACATGGCCATCCGCCTAAACTGACAGGGCGGGTAAGGAGAGCATTAATTAGACATGCAGCCAAGAGGCCCATGACAACTCTGGAGGAGCTGCAGAGATCCACAGCTCAGGTGGGAGAAACTGTCCACAGGACAACTATTAGGCATGAGCTCCACACGTCTGGCCTTTATGGAAAAGTGTCAAGAAGAAAACCATTGTTGAAAGAAAGCCATAAGCAGTTCTAGTTGATGTTTGTGAGAAACCATGTGGGGATGCAGCAAACATGTGGAAGAAGGTGCTCTGGTCAAATGAGACCAAAATTGAACTTTTTAGCCTAAAAGCAAAACGCTATGTGTGGCGGAAACACTGCACATCACCCTTAACACACCATTCCCACTGCGAAACACGATGGTGGCAGCATCAGCTTGTAGGGATGCTTTTCTTTAGTAGGGACAGGGAAGCTGGTAAGAGTTGATGGGAAGATGGATGGAGCCAAATACAGAGCAATCTTAGAATAAAACCTGTTAGAGTCTGCAAAAGACTTGAGACTGAGGAAGTGGTTCACCTACCAGCAGCACAACAGCCCTAAACATACAGCCAGAGCTACAATGGAATGGCTTAGATCAAAGCATATTCATGTGTTAGAATGGCCCAGTCAAAGTCCAGACCTAAATCCAATTCAGAATCTGTGGCAAGACTTGAAAATTGCTGTTCACAGATGGTCTCTATCCAATCTGACAGAGCTTCAGCTATTTTGCAATAAAGAATGGGCAAACATTTCACTCTCCAGATGTGCAAAGCTGGTAGAGACATACCCCAAAAGACTTGCAGCTGTACAGGTGTAATTGCAGAGAAAATTGGTTCCACAAAGTATTGGCTCCGGGCGGGGGGGGGGGGGC
>BLSH010033900.1:1602387-1619201 GCA_018402905.1 Glandirana rugosa | reverse complement strand
CCCCCCCCCCCCCCCCCCTGATATGTAAATAGACCAGCTTGATAGGTTTTGGAACTGAGCAGATACAGGAAGTTGGTGAGAGGGTCTTGGGGTCTTTTGAAAGAAACATGTGGTTGGACAAAGAGTTGTGTTTGGAAGGACGAGGGAACAAGACGCTGGAGAGCTTTGAAGACGTTTTGAGTTGGACTGAGCAAAGAACCATGAAGGGCATTACATCTTGACCCCTAAGGTGAGTAACTTGTTTAGTTTACTTATTGCTTATATTTGTAGGCATTTTTTTGTAAGCTATGAGTGGTGTTGTATTGTGTATCCTACAGTTATATGTGCAGCTTTTTGTTTAGTAAAGCATTGACACACTACAGAAGTTTAAGTTTCCTTGGTTTTACCACAAGAACCTTAATAGATAAACGCAAAGCAAAACAAACACCCATTTGAAATACTTTAAGTGAGTTTTGACCTTCTTTGTGAAAATAGGTCATACATTTCTGGTGAGTGTGGTATGCTTCTATTGGGAAAAGAGGAAGAGAACAATCATCTTGGGTGTCACTTTCCTTTACATTTGTATGCATTTATAGCCACTGATCACTTTAATTAGGATTGCATATTATGGACTTTTTGAACAATTTGCATTGTTTATTTGATACTACTGTTATATATTTTTTTGCAAAGAGCATTTTAATTAGTATTGGATACCAGAGATTTCTAAGATTACTTATTAGATATTTATAAGATTCTATTTTTAATTTCTTTACAAACAGCAAACAAAGGTGTTGCTGATACACACCCTGACAAATGACTACTAGTACAGTTGTATAGTCAGAGGGCTAGCACATAAAAAAGCCCCCCCTCCCATTACTGGCCCTTCTAAGCCATCTGACCTAAGTTAAAATGCCAGGAAGTGCATGATCCATGGCAGCCAAAATGTTCAAACTGTTAATGGGTTTGGTTCACTTTAAACCCACACTCAAACCAGACCCAAACCTCATCCCTGTGGGTTGTCTGCTTATCTGTGTGTTTCTGATTTTATTGGAAAGAAAAATGTATAAGACCAATTCTATAGGCAGGAGTTGTTAGCTTTATTTACACTTAACTTTCTAGTGAGGAAAATATATGTTTGGAAGAGTATGAATAGACATATAATATGTCCAAAGAAAATGTATACTGTATATCTCTGGAGATTATTATGAGATATGTGCAAATAAACTGAAATGTCAATGCCAGAAGACATTGCATGTGGTTACATTAAAAAGTTTGAAGAAAAAAGTTAATATTGTATCATTAATGTTTATAGAACAAAATCATGTTTTAACCTTTTGAAAACACTTTAAAATATAGAAGAACAGGAATTGTATATATCCTACACAGGAAAAATAATTCTTGACATTTATATGTTTTTTGTGTTATATATCTCAAGGTGAAATAAAATGTATAGACCTGTTGATATGTCTCTTGTGATGTCAACTAACAACCTCTGCTTGCATAATTGCATAATATTTCTTCATTATGTTTTAAAATATGTGACAGATCTACCATGTATGTGACATTTAACATAAAAAACCTGTAACATTGTAATTCAGTTGGCATGTTCTATACAGTGGTGCCAGCATAGAATATTCACTAACTTACTAAATAAAGTAAAGTGTTTTTTTTTTTTTTTTTGCAGAACATTGGGTATTCAAGGTGAACACAGCTTTTATTTAGTCACTTACTTAACAAATCAATCTCTACTCTATTGGTAAAATAACCCAAGGGTCACCTTGGTAATAGGAGCAAATGGGGGCAGCTTCCTCAAAAACACCACTTTAGGCGACCAAAAACCATTAAAGTAATTCTAAATTCAAAACCTGTTTTCAATGTTGAATACAGTAGAGAATGATTAAAACCTCTGTCTGTTTTTTTACCATCTGTTTCCCATTGGGGACTGTTACCCAAAAGTTATATTTTGAGATTTAATATCCCTCAGATATGATTTGGGTTCATGAGATTTTGTTGACCATGAGTGAAAGTTTTAACACTATAACAAAAATGTATTGGTAAATAGTAAGGATGCCTAAACTAACACACAGCAATCTATCTATTGTACAGGAAAAGGGTAAAAATCATGGATTACATGAAGGAACACAGAGTATAATACTCAAAACATTAATCTACAAATAGCAAGACAGACAATACATAGGACCAGCATGTATACAGATAAGTGCTAGGAGAGGTCCTGATATTTATTAGTGGTTTTGTATGGGGACCCCTGCAGGGGTTGGGTTCTTTCTCCTTTTTCCCTCTCTGTTTAAGACTTCAACTAATACAGACCAATCTCTCATATACTTGCATAGTGCCATCCCAATTGGTGGGACTATCTTACCCCTTTCCTGCCTCCGAGTGTATTTCATCCAGGACTGGACAATTTCCCCATCCGCTAGATTTAGCATAACTCAGCCCCTCAGTAGCACCTCCTCTCTTGGGGAGAAAATTAATTAGGCCAGGTCATCACCTTCTATTGAATGGGGCATTAGTTATGCAAGGTCATATCCTGGGCAAATTGTATATTCCTGAGCAGATGGCTTTTGAAATGGAGATAGTATTAAAAAACATGGTTTGAAAGGTCTTGTCTAGATAATTACTTTGGCCTCATATAGTCTGCTGATAAGGTATTTAATTTAGGTGTTGTCCTTTCTTGCATCTGAGTTAATGACGGGTAAATAGCACAGCATCTCCTAGGGGTTGATTTACTAAAGCTGGAGAGTGCAAAAACCAGTGCAGCTGTGCATGCTAACCAATCAGCTTCTAACCTCAGCTTGTTGAATCAAGCTTTGACAATAAAACCTTGAAGCTGATTGGTTTCTGTGTGGATTTGCACCAAATTTTGCACTTTCAAGCTTTAGTAAATCAACCCCCTTTCTCACCCCACACCTAACCTTCCTGCACTTCAAAAGGAACTGCTAAATCAATTAAGTTCTTATACTCAAGCCTGACTGCGTTCCCATACCATTAGTGAAAATTAGTAAAAACAAAAAATATATCTCATACCACTAAAATATATATAAATATATATATATATACATATTTACAGTTGCTAATGGAGATTACACATAAACTCTTAAGGCAACAGAGAGATCCTTCTTCACTTCCTGTCCTGTAGACACAAGGGTACATTTCTCCAAAGTAACAGCTGTCACCACAACAACTAGCCCCACTGAAAGATTTTCTGCCTACTTCTGTTTTGCTGACAACTTAAAATTGTCAAGGATATTTTACTTTTAGTAACAGCAATAAAGGTCACCAGAATTAATAAAGACAATAAATAAGAGTGTTGTGCCTGGAAAGAGGCTCTAACTAGAGTTGAGCGAACTTCTAGAAGTCCGGGTTCTGCTGGTTCGGCCGAACTTCGGGACAAAGTCCGGGTTCGGGTCCAGACAGAACCTGAACTTTGTCCCGGACCCCGAACCCCATTGAAATCAATGGGGACCCGAACTTTTAGGCACAAAAATGGCTGTAAAATAGTCCTGGAAAGTCCTAGAGGTCTGCAAAAGGAAGGAAATGGGGGTAAGGGTGGGACAAGTGACCTACAAAGAAATGGGGACAGGGAAATAACTTTAAATATTTAAAAAAAAATAAAAACAAAAAAAAGCAAAAATGGAGGTGAATGTGGATCATCTTCAAACTGGGTCTTTAAAGTATTAATTAACACTAGAGGCCATATAACTGTTCTAAAATCATCTTCAAACTGTGTCAAAAAAGTATAAATAAGCCAGGAGAACCCATATCACTGTTCTGCAAACATCTGGAAAATGTGTGTGTCACTTTAAATGAAACCGGGAATAAGTGAACATCTGTTCTGCAAACATCTTTAAAGTCTGTGTGTCACTTTAGATGAAACCGGGAATAAGTGAACATCTGTTCTGCAAACATATTTAAAGTCTGTGTGTCACTTTAAATGAAACCGGGAATAAGTGAACATCTGTTCTGCAAACATCTTTAAAGTCTGTGTGTCACTTTAAATGAAACCGGGAATAAGTGAACATCTGTTCTGCACACCTCTGTAAACTGTGTGTGTGTCACTTTAAATGAAATCGGGAATAAGTGAACATCTGTTCTGCATACATCTGTAAACTGTTTAGAACACCTTACCTAAAACCGGTAGGAACCATACACCTGGTCTGTGAACATCTGGAATCTGTGTGTGAAACTACAGCATAGAGAAGAACAGGCATATGGTTTCGCTCTTCACACACAACAGTTTTCTTCTCTATGCTGTAGTTTCACACACAGATTGCAGATGTTTGAAGAACAGTGATATCATATCACTGTTCTTCAAACATCTGCAAACTGTTTGTGAAGAGCGAAACCATATGCCTGTTCTTCTCTATGTTGTAGTTTCACACACAGATTCCAGATGTTTGAAGAACAGTGATATCATATCACCGTTCTTCAAACATCTGCAAACTGTGTGTGAAGAGCGAAACCATATGCCTGTTCTTCTCTATGCTGTAGTTTCACACACAGATTCCAGATGTTTGAAGAACAGTGATATCATATCACTGTTCTTCAAACATCTGCAAACTGTGTGTGAAGAGCGAAACCGTATGCCTGTTCTTCTCTATGCTGTAGGTTCACACACAGATTCTAGATGTTCACAGAACAGGTGTATGGTTCCTACCGGTTTTAGGTAACGTGTTCTAAACAGTTTACAGATGTGTGCAGAACAGATGTTCACTTATTCCCGGTTTCATTTAAAGTGACACACACAGTTTACAGAGGTGTGCAGAACAGATGTTCACTTATTCCCGGTTTCATTTAAAGTGACACACAGACTTTAAAGATGTTTGCAGAACAGATGTTCACTTATTCCCGGTTATATTTAAAGTGACACACAGACTTTAAAGATGTTTGCAGAACAGATGTTCACTTATTCCCAGTTATATTTAAAGTGACACACAGACTTTAAAGATGTTTGCAGAACAGATGTTCACTTATTCCCGGTTTCATTTAAAGTGACACACACATTTTCCAGATGTTTGCAGAACAGTGATATGGGTTCTCCCGGCTTATTTATACTTTTTTGACACAGTTTGAAGATGATTTTAGAACAGTTATATGGCTTCTACCGTTAGTTAATACTTTTCAGACCCAGTTTGAAGATGGTCCACATTCACCTCCATTTTTGCTTTTTTTATGTTTTTATTTTTTTTTAATATGTAAAGTTATTTCCCTGTCCCCATTTCTTTGTAGGGCACTTGTCCCATCCTTACCCCCATTTCCATCCTTTTGCAGACCTCTAGGACCTTCCAGGACTTTTTTACAGCCATTTTCAGAACTTTTAATAAAATTACCAGACCCCCTGACCCGAACCCGGACTTTTTTTGAAAAGTCCGGGTTCGGGTCCGGGTCCCGGACACCCCAAAGTTCGGCATGGACCCGAACTTTACAGTCCGGGTTCGCTCAACTCTAGTTCTAACCCCTCACCACTCTAAACTAAAAAATGGTTGTGGTTCTAAATAGACTTTACGTTTATTCCCTACCACCATGACACATATTTCTGCTACCCTACATATATAATATAATCTCCAAATGTATAACTATAAGTAAAAAAATTAAAGTTGAATTAATAAGTACCAAAATATACAATATATTCTCAAAACTATATCTAGGCAATTCATTAAAAGCTCTACTCTTTAGCATTAAACCAAAATGATGGCACTCATGTTTTTTTTAATTTTTTGAGGGTATACCAAATAAGTGTTAAGCAATAAGCATTTTGCTTATGCACACATGTTCTGTAAGCACTTACGTGTGTTTAAAAATAAATTAGTAAATTGGAGTATACCAGTCTCCTCTTAAACTCCATCTTAAATCCTCATGCAGCAGCCGTAGGCTGAGCAAGTAGCCAGGTGAGCCTGGGTGACAATCAACATAGGAAGGGGAAGGCAAGTTGGGGACGATGCACCACGTAGAAGTGATCAGATGTTTACAACCACCCAAATCCCATTTACTAAAAATAAAAAAGCTAGCTGAATAATTTTCCAATGTGTATAACAAACTCAGCCATACACTTGTTTTAGCCCATTGAGTGCCATAGCATATAGTATTCATATAAGTTTAACAAAGGAAGTTTGATGAACAATCATATTAGGCAACTATCAGTTACTAAATTCCCTATCATATCAGAATAATGCACTGCTCATGCCACTGTGTCTTCTAATAGCTACCGTTTCATAATATTCCCACATCAGAGGTGGTAATCTATTGAGAAGAGCCTTCTTAATAAAGGTTAATGTTGACAAAACAAGAAAAAACTGTTTGTGATCGGAATAATTAAGCTAAAATATACTTTCCTAATTTTTATTGTATGAACACTTCACCCAATTGAAGGCACATTTCCAAATGTAGAAAGGATGCAGAATATTGAGACATGGAAAAAGTAACCTGAGTCGGAATCTTCCCTCCAAAATGAAACCTTTACATTTGCATAAAAGCAAGATTTGATGAGTTTGTTGAATGTTTTGTAGCACAGCTGCAGTTCCAATCTGCACAAATTAAAAGCAGGAGACTTTGATTTGTTCATTTATCTTTCGTTATGGGATGTATGTATCTCTTCATAGAAGAATTAAAAAGGACTTCTGGGAGAGTATTTCTCCTATTTGTGCTGCCAATCAGCTTGATATGGGTGGGGTGGATACGCATACTACATTTTTCAGAGTGTCAGTGTAAATTAACGGTTTCACCAATAGAATCAAGGTAGGTAAAACTGTTGGTTATTTATTTTATTCTAACAACTTCCTCTTCAGAAAAAAATCCAGCTTTACTTTAAAGCAAAATTCTCATTTAAAAGTAATTCTTAATAATGAGAGTTGGCATGAAAATACACTTTACATTCTATTTTAAAGCAATTTATACAGTATCTACCAACTAGTGAACATAAGAAAAAATTGCGGAAATGTTTATAATTAATTATCCAACTGAAAGTGCCTGATTAGATTGTGATGGCAGGAATACGTGTATGATTGACATGATCCCTTTATTATACTTTCTAAATCTCTGTCAGTCAGGGACAAATGGTATGTTTACCTAATGTAAATGACATGCCTCAGAGTCAATGCACTTCTCATCACTTCTTTGTACTCTTTACTTTAATAGAAGCACTGCTGCAAATTATCTTAAACGTGGCTTAGAAAAGATGAGAGAAACCCCTTTGATTCAATAATGTATGTGGATGTCTGATAGTTTGCTCTAACCCTTCACACATGCATATATTTTACTTCCGACACTGTAAAAAAAAAAAAAAAAACTATTGTCCAATCAAACATTATTTCAAGCCTGAAATTTCTGATAAATGATTTTTCTTTCTCTCTCATCTTTCTTGAAGCATGTCTCTGAAGTCATTGCATCTACCAGACTTCTTTGAATTATTCATAACCGTACTACTCCACAGCTTGCTCACATGTGGGACTTCTTGGCATGCTTCCCCATTAACATCCACGGACATGCACAAAATCTAGGCAAAATCACGAACATTTGTACATTAAATCCATAAGCAAATCCCAGGTTCTGCATTAATCATCAGTGCACACATCTCCAGTTGTCTTACTAAATTACTCACTCGACAATGAGATTTCCTTTTTTTCTTTATGCAGCTTCTGTCTTTTTTCCCTCTGTTTTTCAAAAATAATAATTCTGATAATAGTTTTATAAGGCATTCATTTACTTTCTCTGTCCTTTTTATAAAATCCCACATCATAGTGATATTTGTGTTTTTAACCCTATACTAATATATGGTAAACAGAATTCCTCAAAAATAATAATGTATATGATTGGAGGCACAGATGATCTAGATTTACATTTTTGGGAGTTGCTTATACTAATGTTTTTAGCTGAAATGTGCAGTCGCAAGGGGGTGTTACTAAAAACTTACAGAACTTTCACTTTGCAAAGGGAATATACTGTACACTTAGCTTACACAAATAATTAAATTTTGTTTGAATTACCATGCACATGATTGAGTTTTCAAAATACCACAATTTCTAAAGCAAAATAAACATTTACTTAGCACAGTAAGCATTCTCTACTCCTTTAGTAAATCATGATTCCGCTCAGTTGCAGTACTATCAGTGTAGTTACTGGCCATGTGATCAATGTGAATTCCAGAAAAAGTGGTTTCATTGAATAGATCCCACATTATATACCTGAAATTGTAGCTTTTTACACTTTTAGTGCAGTTGCACAAATCTATAACCCCCTCCCCCACCTCCAGACCCATCTCCCAGTCTTAGGCCTCATGCACACAGGACATTTTTGGACATTTTTATAGCTGCTGTTTTTGGCTTCAGACGTTTTTTTTCTACAGTCAATAAACTGCCCATCATGTTATCCTATGTGTCCGTGCACACATTGGCTGTTATCAACTGTTTTGGGCAGGGGCTTTTGGACGGGTGTAAAAAAGACTAGTGGGTTCTGAGAGGAATTTTTCAGCAGTAAAAATGCTCAAATGCTGAAAAACGCTAAAAAACGCGGCTCACTAGCATATTTGGATGTTTTTGATCCATTGAAAAAAAAGAACGCTAAAAACGCAAATGCTCAAAAACACCCAAAAACACTCAAATATGCTAATGTAAAAACGCTAAAAATGCTCAAAAATGCTACTGGCATTTTATAACATTTTTGGAAATGTCCTGTGTGCATGAGGCCTAATACTCACCCTCCTCAATTCACTGAGATATCAGCTGTGCAGCCTCATTTGGTGTTGAATATATTTGTATTGATTTATATATTTTTTTAACAAACTGCTGACTGTCACTAAAGAGGCCATACAGCCAAAATATCACTGGATTGGGGACAGGTAAGTACAAGACTTTATTAGGGACATATATTTTTATCAGTCGTTTTAAAGATTATTTTAGCCCTCATATGTTGTTAGGGAAAAAACACTTTGATATGTTGTCAGAAAAGAAACACATCCTGTCCTATGAATATATAGTGTATATAAAAATCAGCTAAATAAACAAAAATATAAATTGTCAAAACAATAATTGTTAAACAATTTTGCATCTACTGAAACCAGAAATTTTCTCTAACCATAATAGGTGGTAAACATTATGTTGCTGCTGAATATTAAATGGTTAAACTGTATATATTGGAGCACATCTCTAGAGAAGCTGTCAATTTGAACAGTAAAGGATGATACTCTTGCTGATAAGTTTATTTGACTGGTGCATTAGGTCCTTCTGAACATCTAATTAATGAAGGAAGGTGAGAGAGGGGTTTGTCACTGTCCACTATGCGTGCTGTTACCAGTGACAATGTCAGCAATGTCTGTCAAGCTGGCTTGTGCTTGTATATAAAAGAAAGCCACTTTTTATGTATTAAAAATGTGATGGAAGGCAAGCCTTCAATATACTGTTAGAATAACATTTCCCTCACCTCTTGTAATTACCACAAGTGTAAACGCAGAGATTCAACTTTGCATTTGCAAGTACTGTAGACATAAACCATAAAGGTAAAAATCATTTCCTCTTCCCTTTTTTTGCATTAAAAATTAAATGTGATTTTAAAGTAAAGAAACAGTTATGTGGAAGTGGAAGTCCTATAGTCATGGCCCCATTCATTTCTATGATGGGTAATTACTGTCAGTTTTTCACTAAAAGCCTCTCTTTTGAACCATATCTAAAAGAAGTAATAATTCTATCCTCCGTGTTGGTCGTCTATGTATTTTTTTTTCTTTTGATCAAAGCTCAGTTATCACTATTAGGAATTCACAGTTGTGATTACCAGCAAATGTCTAGCATGCACCGTAATAGAATTTTGAAGGTCAAACTGCTGCAGATGCTCCAGAATGAAGTTTTAATGTGAAGAAATGAGGAAAATTATAGGACAAGTCGAAGAAACAAGCCTATGACAACTGAATTGATGCATAATGGGTTTCTTGGTGAGAAATGGTAAGATTAAGTCCTCCATTAACAACTAAAAAAGACAACTCTTATACAGATGCAGCAGGAGAAAGCAAACAGAAGTTTTAAGAGCTCTTTGAATGGAGCTGTACCACCATGAATTATTTAATTATACTATGTTTCCGTCATATATCACCATCCTCTGAACTGTTATGCTGCATTGTGGACCACAGATGAATCAATTGTCACTTGTTCAATACAAATCCAAGCTAATAAATGCATACCACTACTGTCTTGATCCTCATTAAATTAAACAGTTTATCAGTGACTTAAACTGTAGTAGAAAGCATTTTTCAGCCACTCTTCTCAGTGGTAAACTTTTAATTGCAAATGTGGCTTGAATTTTACAGAGTTTAGTGAAATTAAGTTTGCTCAGATTGTTACCTGTTCAAAGTAATAGGACCACAGAGGAGCTGCTTGAAAACACAGTCAAGCCACTCCTGCATGTCATAAAAGTATGGTCTTTGAGGAGCCAATAGGGCAAGATATTTTAGAATTAAGGCATGATTTATACCAATGAAGTGTTTTTTGCATTTTGCAGATTTGCACTACAGTCCATTGAACATGGTTTCCTATGGAACACGTTCTGTAGGGCAAATCAGCAAAATGCAAAAGCACTAAAAATGCATACGTGTGAATCAGGCCTAAGTCTTTAGGGAAGGTGTGTCTACTTGTAAAAAGGAAGGCTTTTGGTGGATCACAGTGGTGTTTACAGCTGTCGCATTCTGAGTACTCTTTACAGAGGGTGGTAGGCTGGGTGTATATACTACCACAGTGCAGTAAAAGCATAAATGATGTGTTAGAATCTATGTCACCTTGAGCAGTCATATAAATGGATCTACCCCTAAGTCCACTTTTTAAAAAAAATATTTTCATACTGTAAAAATCTATTTTTCTTGCAGACCTGAGAGAGATACACTATATCACTTTTACTTACTAATGGTATTGAAAAATCTATTACTAGGAAAATAGTGATTTTTTGTAATACAACAACCACAGATAAGTTGAAAAGTAGGGATGGGCTGAAAACCCGAACATGAAAAATCAAAAGTGCTAATTTTAAAGGTTTATTTGCAAGCTATTGCCCTAAAACTTGTATGGGGACCCGGTTCCTGCCCTAGAGGACATGTATCAATGCAAAAAAAAAGTTTTTACATCAATTGTTTTTTTAGGAGCAGTTATTTTAATAATGCTTAAAGTGAAAAAAAAGAAAAATTAATTTAAATATTGGGCCTGGGGGATCCCCTTAGTCTGCCTGTAAAAGGGTGCACCTCTGTGATATGTATAACATAGCCAGAGGAAAATGAAATTTCCAAAGAAAAATGTTCATTTAAAATCGTGGCTGTAATGTATTGCTGGCTCCCGGCAATATACTAAAAACACTGAAAAAATTAGCGTAGGGTTCCCCCCAGTCCATACCAGGCCCTTCGGGTCTGGTGTGGATTTTAAGGGGAACCCCGCACCAAAATTTAAGAAAAAATTGAAGTGGGGCCCCCTAAAATCCAAACCAGACCCTTATTCGAGCATGCAGCCTGGATGGCCTGAACTGTAGCAAGCCAAAGGCCCTCAACATGGGGAGTATGGGTGTTTTGGGGCAGGGGGGCTCTACGCCCCCCACCCCAAAGCACCTTGTCCCCATGTTGATTTGGACACGAGCCTCTTCCCCACAACCCTGAGCGACAATTTTGAAAAAAGAACAATATTTTTTACTTTCTGCTCTAATACAAATCCAAAAATAAAATATAAAAAAAAATATTCATCGGGTTTGGCTGATATATATTCTTCTTCATATTTTTGGTAAAAAAACTGATTGGTTTGCGCAAAAGTTATCACGTCTACAAACTATGGGAATTGATTTTTAGCTTTTTTATTATTTTTTTTTTTACTAGTAATGGCGGCGATCTGCGATTTTTATCGGGACTTTGATATTGGGGCAGACATGTCGGACATTTTTGACTCTTTTTTATGACCAATGACATTTAGACAACGATCAGAAATTTAATTGTCCACTGATTACTGTATAAATGTCATTGGCAGGGAAGGGGTTAATACTATGGGGGCAGTGAAGGGGTTAACTGCGTTCCCTGTATGTGTTTTAACTGTATGGGGGTGGTGCTACCAGGGACATAACAGATCTAACTGATCCCAGTGACAGGGATCAGTAGATCTGTTATGTCCCCTCTCAAAGAACGAAGAACCATCATGTTTACATCGGCAGTTCCCGATTCTGCCACTCTGACAGGCGATCGTGGGTCACGAACGGACATCGAGTCTGCCCGACCTGCAGGCATGCCCACGCAGTGTGCGGCGACCACGCGCGGCCACCGCCTGTGAGTGCATGCCGGGAGCGTGCAAAGGGGCAGACGTCCGCGATGTGCGCGGCGGCTTGTTAACCTGAGGATGTCATATGATATCCAGTCAGGATAACTAAGCCACTTCCCGGCCGTCATTCTGCATACGTCGCTCGGGAAGTGGTTAAGCTGACCTTACTACATAGTGTTACCTTATACTTGTTGACTATTAACCATATTGTATGTCAAGTTTCACTACCACTATCAGCTATCACCAATTCCCTTTTATGCCTCTATCATTACTAATCATACTGGGCTCCATTCACAAAATGAACTCGCATGAGATATTTACAGTAGGTGTCAGGACACATTTTGCCTAAATAACTCATGTGATCCTGAAATTGTAAATTCACTAGACTGTTTGTGTGGTATTTACTGAAAAACTCAAAAAAACGCTCAGTAAATACTGCATGAACAGGCATTAAAATCCATTTACATAAGGAAATAAATAATTAAAAAGGCTGCAACATCCTTAACAACTGATGAGTCATCAGCTGTCAGCAGGGTTCCCCACTGACAGCGGAATCTAAAAGAAAAATAATTACCAGCCAAAAAAAATTGGGGAAAAAGTTGTGTGGGGTCCCCCCAATGCATAACAGACCCTTTGGGTCTGGTATGGATTTTGAGGGGAACTCCAAAAATGTACACAAAAAATGCCATGGGGTTCCCCCAAAATCCATACCAGACCCTTCTCTGAGCATGCAGCCTGGCAGGTCTGGAAAGGGAGGGGACAAGCGAGCACCCCCCTCCTGAACCATACCAGGCCACATCCCCTTAACATGGATTGGTCCTTTGGGGCTCTGCTCCCCAAAGCACCTTGCCCCCATGTTGATGGGGACAAGGGCTTCTTCCCCACAACCCTGGTTGGTGGTTGTGGGGGTCTGCAGATGGGGCTTATCAGAATCTGGAAGCCCCCTTTAACAAGGGAGCCCCCAGATTCCACCCCCCCGTGAATAAGTATTCGGTATATAGTACCCCTGCTCACTCACCAAAAAAAGTGTAGTGTAAAAAGACAATAGACAGTTTTTGACAAGTTCTTTATTTAAAAAAAAAAATAAATGTCCCCCAGTGTAGATCCATTGTCAATCACAATGCCACCACTGCTGACCCAAAAAAAGCAACAAAAAAAAAGCCCGCTCATGTCAAAGGCTCCTGCTGTCTGCCAGCTCTGACAGTTCTTAAATAACTAAGGGGCGGGGTCATCTGGTGATATCACCGGGTAACCCCATCCCCATATGATGCCATCAGCGTGGGGCATGCTGGGTTGATCATGTCCCAAGGGTGCGGTGTCATTCAGTGATGTCTCTGGGTGACCCCTGCCCCTTAGACCCTTAGATATTTATGAACTGTCAGACAGTGAAGCTGGAAGATGGTGGGAGCCTTCAGCGCAAGTGGACATTTTTTTTCTTTTTTCAGGTTAGCGGTGGCATCGTAATTGATGAAGGATCTCCACCAGGGTCATTTACTTTTATTTTTTAAATGAAAGACTTGTCAAAAACTGTCTATTGTCTTTTTTTGCACTACCTATTTTTTTTTGGTGAATGATTAGGGAGACTATGTACCCCCCTCATTCACATGGGGGGCCAGAATATGGGGCCCCCCTTGTTAAAGGGGCTTCCAAATTCTAATAAGCTCCCTACCTCCAGACCACCATAACTTCTTTGGGAAGAGGACCTTGTGCCCATTAATGTGAGGACAAGGTGCTTTGGCAGGGCCCTGCCCAAAGCACACCCCCATGTTGAAGGTATTTTGCCTGGTACGGTTTAGTTGGGGAGCGCTTGCCCATCCCCTCCCTTTCCTCACCTGTTGGGCTGCATGCTCGAATAAGGGTCTGGTATGGATTTTGGGGGATCACACGCCATTTAAAAAAAAAATTGGTATGGGAGGTTCCCCTCAAAATCCATACCATACCCAAAGGGCCTGATATGCATTGGGGGGACCCCACACATTTTTTTCCAATTTCTTTCATTGCCGGCAATTGTTTATTAAAATTTAGCTTCCAGCTGGGAATCCCGCTGACAGCTGATGACTCATCGGTTGTTGAGGACACTGTGGCAGCCTGCTCCTTAATAACCATGTGGTTTAGTGGATGTTAAGGATGAAGGCGGCCGCCCACTCCTCAACAACGCGCAATGTGTTAATGTTAATAAATATGCTGGCTAGTGCCGTGCATTAAATTCCTACACTGTTTCATTACTTATATACTTCAAGACTTGATAAAATAACTCATGAGGTATTTTAGTAGCTTTTTTTGTGAATGCCAAAAAGTGTTTTGAAAAATGCTGAGCGGTATTTTACCACGTTTAAGGGGAACAATCATGTTTTGTGAATGGAGACCACTGTGGGTGAGATTTACTAAAACTAGTACACACAGAATCTGCTGCAGCTGTGCATTGTAAGGAAACATTTTCATACTTCAGCTTGCTCAATTAAGCTTTGACTATAAGTGCCGGTTCACACTGGGGCAACCTGTCAGGGAACTTGTCAACCTGACAAAGTCACGCTCCATTCTGTACAATGGAACCATTCTAATAGGCTCAAGTCGCTCTTAGAAAAAGGTTCCTGTACTACTTGGGAGCAACTTTGGAGCTGCTTGCATTGATTTCTATACAGAAGTCGTTTTGCAAGCCGCACTGAAGTCATGCTGTATGGGGCGGCTTCAGAATCGGATGAAAGTCAGGCGACTTTGAAGTCGCCCCAGTGTGAACTGGAACTAAACACTAGAAGCTGATTAATTACTATACACAGATGCATCCGAGTCTGTGTGTACCAATTTTAATAAATCTATCCCTATGTGACAATATATGTAGATTTGCTTTTTTTAAACTGTTTGTTGTTTGTTTTTGATACAGCATCATTATAGTGTATTTCATATTGCCAATAGTGATTTCTGTGATATTGCAAGCTTGTGCACTAACCTGGTGTGTACAAATATTTAAAGGTTAAGTTCCCCTTTAAAAAAATTAATAAATAAATGCACATATTTTTGCAGATAAAGAAATGTGCATTTTTTTCTGGAGCCTGCAGACTCTCAGTAAAGCTGTCTGCCAATACCTTTAATTCAAGCAGACAGTTACTATATAGCAGGAAGATCAATGAACTACAAGAGTGCTCATTGGCACCCTTGAACTTCATTGAGAAATGAAAAGCCGTCCACCTTGGTAGAAGATGGTAGTAGTGGTTCATTCATTCATAGATCATTGTGAATGAATGACATGGCCATGTGGGTGGAGCAGAAGAGGTAAGCGAAAACTTAGACAAAGGAGTGGCTGTGGACATTTGGATTTTGCCAAAGCATTTAACACAATTCTCCACACGCGGCTAATCTGTAAACTCTACAGGCTTAGAAAATCCAGTTTGTAAATGGATAGAATACTGGGTAAAAAATATATTCAGTAGTAGTGCAGTGATTAATGATTGAAATCCAGAATTATCTAAAGTTATCAATGGTGTACTCTGGGGTTCTGTGTTGGGACCCTTACTTTTTAACATATTTATAAATGATATAGGGTTTGGAATTAAAAGTAACATTTTACTGTTTGCAGATGACACCAAGCTTTGCAGTGGAATTACATCCTGATAGGATGTCCCCAACTTACAAGCCAACCTTATTTGGGCAACTGGGTAGCAAATGAGGTTTAATGCTGAAAAACATAAATATATGCACTTGGGAGCTAAATACATGCATCTTACATACTAGGAGGAGAACAGCTGGATAGTCAATGGTAGAGAAGGATCTAGGTGCTCTGATAGCATATAGACTTAATTATATCATGCAATGCCAATCTGCAGTTATTAAAGCGACTTTTATTAAAAGAGGCATAGACTCCAGAGAGAAAGGCATCATTTTGCCCCTGTACAAATCAGTAGTAAGACCTCATTATGCAGTTCAGTTTTGGGCACTAGTTCAAAAAAGGATATTGGTGAACTGGCGAAAGTGCAGAGAAGGGCAGAAAAACTGATAAGAGGCATTGAGGAGTTCATCCATGAGGAAAGCGTAATCTCTCTTTAGAAGAGGAGATTAAGGGGGAATAGGATCAACATGTATAAATACATAATTGGTCCTAGAGGATTTAGAAATTCATACCAAGAAGGTGTGCCATCATCCTATTATACAGAAAAGAAAAGATTGTATGCACTGGGCACCCCGAAGGGGTGTATCCAGTGAATACACTATTGAAGATTTCTCTCTAATGCGAAAGGAGTACCTACTTGAGGAGTTACGGAGAATAGTCAAAAAGACGGGAAGAGACGTGAAAGCGGTCAAGTGGTTATAGGAAAAAACTTGATCACGGGTTTTGACTTGACGTATTACTCCAGAATGATGACTAAACATGTCCCCGTTTTACTACGGAAAGAGAGACCTCAGATACGGAGAAAATTATTTTCAGCGAAATTATTGACGTCTAACCGTAACGTACTATATTAATTCAGATATACGATAGTCTCGTGGATCTAGGAAGAGATGGTAACTGATAGGTCGACAAGAGGAGGATCATACATTCTACGTACATAAATCGAGGGT
>BLSH010033900.1:1573667-1600783 GCA_018402905.1 Glandirana rugosa | reverse complement strand
GGGAAGTGCGAACTACAAATAATGCAGTCACGGTGAATGTAGGTAAATACAAATAATAAACAAAAATAAATATATAATTATTGCAAATATGATGTTAACATTTGTAAGGAATAGTATGTCAACTCATGTATTTACATCTTGTAGCTCGGAGAGAAACGGGGTCCTGAGGAAGCACAGCCGTGCGAAACGCGTTGACCTTCTCTTCTTATACGCATTCACGTAAACTGGTTGTTGTACCCCCACATTTATGTGAAATTGTTCATTTCCAATTTTTTGTACTTTTTTGTATTTTTTATATATGAATTACTGTATATTGCAACTTGTTTTTAATGTGACATAATAAATACAATTTTTATCAAATCCATCAGTTTCATGAAGTGCCGGTAAAGTCCAACTCAATAGTGTATTCACTGGATACACCCCTTCGGGGTGCCCAGTGCATACAATCTTTTCTTTTCTACATAATTGGTCCATGTAGTGAACTTAAGAGCTTTACACACAGGCCGATGTGGCCCGATGTTCGGCCCATGTGTATGGCTGTCGGTCTGACAAAAGTCGGCCGAATGGGAACATGGGCGAATAAGGTCTGCCAATGGCTGAGAACGCTGGCTGGTGTGTTCTGGTGGGGAGCCGTCCCACTGTCAGAACACATAGCTCAGTGGGGAGATTGATGTACTAACATCAGATCTTTAGTACTGCGGCTCCTCCTGAGCTCTTCAGGTTTTTTCCTTACAGTCTGGTTGGTTGAACAAAAACACTGTTAGTGTGTACCAGGCTTTAGTCGTGAGCTATACACTTTCAGGTCATTACAGAGGACTAGGGGGGCACTCTTTATGAGGAGGAAAAGAGATTTAACCTTCACATCTAGAAAGTCTTCTTTGCATTAAGAGTTGTGAAAATGTAATAGACTCCCTACAGAACTAGTTCTGGTTAGCTCAATAGATTGTTTTAAAAAAGAGATGAATGCATTCCTAAATGCACAAAATATAACTGGATATTAATATTTAGAGGTAATAATGACAGGGGTAGTTGATCCAGGGAATATACAATTGTCTCATGGGGATCAGGAAGGATTTTTATCCCCTACTGGAATAAATTTGTTATGCTTTATTGGGGTTTTTGCCTTCCTCTGGTTCAACGGTGGCTACAGGTGTGTGTGTGTGTGTGTGTGTGTGTGTGTGTGTGTGTGTAGGTTTTCTATTTGTATGTGCATTTTTTTTAACTAGATGGACTAGTGTTTTATTTCAACCTGACTAACTATGTAACTATGTTTAACTGTAATTCATGGTGAATAATCAATCACAGTAAACAGTAAATATGTCAAAATAAAAGTAAACATGTACAATCATTGTCCCATAAATGGGATAGTCCCATTTTTTATGCATTTTGGAAGGGTTTGAAATGCCACAGCAATCGCCCCCCAATACAAAGAAATGACCTAGAGAAGAACATGTGAAGGAGCCAGAAGTAAAGAATATTAGGCAGTAGATAGTTCTTAGTGGCATACGGCATTGTCTATTAGAGTAGGAAGTGATATTCTGGAGGAAGGTGAAGATGTGGAGTTGAGGAGGTGTGGGGTTGCTAAGTATGTTGTTAGGCTTAAAGTGATTGTAAAGTCTCTTTTTTTGTAAATAACAAACATGTTATACTTACCTGCTCTGTGCGACGGTTTTGCACAGAGCAGCACAGCCCCTTCTCTTCTAGGGTCCCTCTTTGGTGCTCCTGGCCCCTCCCTGATGAGTGCCCCCACAGCAAGCAGCTTGCTATGGGGCACCCAAGCTAAGCTGCAGCTCCATGTGTCCATTCAGACACGGAGCTGCGGCCCGACTCCCTCCTCCTCATTGGCTCACTGAGTTTGATTGACAGCAGTGGGAGCCAATAACGCCTTGCAGCTGTCTCAGCCAATCAAGGAGGGAGAGTCCCATACAGCCGAGTCTTTTGTGTAACATGGCTGGATCAAGATGGGCTCAGGTTAGTATTATGAGGGCTGAGGGGGGCTGCTGCCCACAGAAGGATTTTTATATTAACCAGTTCCACACTGCCTACCATCTATTTACGGTGTCAGTTTGGACGCTGGGCGCGAATCGCCGTTAAAAAGCGGTGATCTGCGAGTGGCCGCTGCACTCCTGAGGACCCGATGTCTGCCGGTGAGCCGTGATGAGTGGTCACAGGCAAAGAAAGGGGAACTGCCGATGTAAACATGGCAGTTCCCCGCTCTGTTAGTGGGGGCATGGGTGATCTACTGATCCCTGTCACTGGGATCAGTTAGATCTCTCATGCCCATGGCAGCCCAACCCCCCCACAGTTATAACACACCCAGGGAACATAGTTAACCCCTAGATCGCCCCCTGCAGGTCAACCCCTTCACTGCCAATGACATTTATACAGTATACAGTAATCAGTGGACATTTAAATTTCTGATCCCTGTATAAATGTGATTGGTCCCAAAAAAGTGTCAAAAATGTCCGACATGTCCGCTGCAATATTGCAGTACCGCTAAAAATTGCAGATCGCCGCCATTACTAGTAAAAAATTAAAAAAAAATAAAAACCCCAGAAATTAATTCTCATCGTCCGTAAATGTGGCAACTTTTGCGCAAACCAATCAATAAACGCCAATTGTGATTTTTTTTATCACAAATATGAGGAAGAATATAAATCGGCCAAAACCGATGAAAAAAAAATGTTTTTTTTATATTTTGTTTTGGATTTGTATCTTAGCAAAAAGTAAGAAATTAGAATTTTTTTGCAAAATTGTCGCTCTTCTTTTGTTTATAGCAGTGATCAGAAATGACGCAGAGGTGATCAAATACCACCAAAAGAAAGCTCTATTTATGGGAAAAAAAGACACAAATTTTGTTTGGGTACAACGTCGCACGACCGCACAATTGTCAGTTAAAGCGACGCAGTGCCGAATCGCAAAAAGTGCTCTGGTCCTAACCTGGGAAATTCTTCCGGGGTTGAAGTGGTTAATGCAAAGAATGCATTAAGATAAAAAAAAAAAACTTCTGCCTTTACAGTTACTTTAAGACTAATTATCATTCATATACAGGCATCCTCCCTAAGCACCATCATAGACAACTCTACATCGACCAATTGAATAGGTTTAATTACAAAGTGAATGTTAGTATATAGGGGGAAGCTACATCCACTTTGAATGCCCAATCATATTTAAACACTTCAGCCCCGGAAAGATTTATCCACTTCCATACCAGGCCATTTTTTGCGATATGGTACTGCATTGTTTTAACTGACAATGCAACGTTGTACCCAAACAAAACTGATGTCCTTTTTTTCCCACAAATAGAGCTTTCTTGGTGGTATTTGATCCCCTCTGCGATTTTATTTTTTGCCCTATAAACAAAAAAAGAGTGACAATTTTGAAAAAAAAAACAATGTTTTTTTACTTTTTGCTATAATAAATATCCAAAAAATGTAAAAAAACAAATTTCTTCCTAAGTTTAGGCCAATATTTATTCTTCTACATATTTTTGGTAAAAAAATCCCAATTAGCATATATTGATTGGTTTGCACAAAAGTTATTGCGTCTACAAAATAGGAGATAGATTTATGGCATTTATTTATTTATTTTTTTAACCAATAATAGCAGTGATCTGCGATTTTAGCGGAACTGCAACATTGCAGTGGACAGATCAGACACTTTTGACACATTTTTGGGACTAGTGACATTTATACAGCGATCAGTGCTATAAAAATGCATTGATTACTGTATAAATGACACGGGCAGGGAAGGTGTTAACACTAGTGATCAAGGGGTTAAATGTGTTCCCTGGGAGGGGTTTCTAACTGTATGGGGGCTGGGCTGACAGGCGGAGGAGAGAGATCGCTACTCCTAATCACTAGGAACAGACAATCTCATTCTACACACCTGACAGAACAGGGATCTACTTTGTTTACACTGGCAGATCCCCATTCTGCCTCTCTCTGGAGTGATTACGGGTGGCCAGTGGACATTGAGTCCGCCAGACCCGCTTGTATGCTCCCCTGCTAGCAAATGGGAGCATGCCCACAGATCGCCATGTACACGCCCGACGTACAATAACGGTTATCCGCGCAGTAGAGCTAACCTGCAGCATTAAAACTGCGGAGGCTGGTCAGCAAACGATTAAATATACATTTTTGTTAATTTATCATGCGCATTCAAAAGGTATTAGAAATGAACACAGCTTCACCTTATTCACTAACATATATAAGTGAATATCCTTTTCTCATTTAGCTTTATAGGCCCCTGTGTGCTATATGTAATGCCCTCCTTTCCTAACTATATGAAATTCATATATTATAATGAAGTTACAGGGACACATGATGGAGCAGTCAGAAAAAGGGACATGAAGACTAATGCAGAGCTCTCCCTAGACAGATATGTGCTTTTTTAAATTGATCATCCTGATGATCCTCCAGTCAGCTTTGAATGCCACCTTGTTAGAGATTATTGCTGCCTTCATGCTTTCTCCAGGAAGTCATTGTTAAGTTTTATTTCTGGGTGTAACTCTATTGAGAACATTTTTCTCACTTTTTGTCCCTGTAATGACACTACAAAAAATGGAGGGGTATAGGTGACACCAACATAGGAAGAATTAGATAGCAATAAAACATTGTTACGAGTTCCAACCCTTCATCACTCCAAAATGTGTTTTTCTCTGTGTGTGCCCCTAAATTGTATAGGTAGGCAACCTTACAGAGTTGGAGATCTACATGAACAACAGGACAGAGATCAAAGATCACTGAGGTTTGGCACCCTTATTTGGAAAAATATAATAAAACAAATGTCACTGTAAAATATAAAAACAATTAACCCGTCAATGGCCAGGCACCTTTACCATGTAACCAGCAGCCTTTATTTGAAGGTCACTAGTTTTTATTCACCTATCATTTCTCACAGTCAGTGTGAGGGGAGGGAAGGTCAGTATGAGGGGTGGGGTCAGTGAGGGGGGGCAGGGCTTGGTAGTTGGGGATCTGTACATGGCAGTTAAGGGTCAGTAATTGAGGATGCGGGGTGTCAGTCAGGGGATTGGGTTGTCAGTCTGTGTGGGGAAGGGGTATCTTGGGGACAGAATTTCTTGGGCTGAATTATAATCAGAGGAAATATAGATGGGGTTCAGAATATCACAGTCTGCATTACTAACTCCTAGACCCCCACCCCCCAACTACTGCCCGCTTCCCCACTGACAGACTCCCACCTCCCAACTACTGCCCCTCCCCATTGACAGACCCCCCACCACCCCAACTATAGCCCCTGCCCCCACTAACAGACCCCCACCACCCTAACTACTGCCCCTCTCCCCGCTGACAGACCCCCCACCCTAACTACTGCCCTTTCCCCCACTGACAACCATCCCACCCTCTTTCTTGTCCTTTTTAAGTTGATCAGTGGGTGCTTTAAGTTGTACATCTCTCCCCAGCAGCTATGGGGTTAAGTCTGTGCAGTTCCTGTGTCCCCGGGGATTGAAGTCTGTGTCCTGCTCAGCTTTTACAATGCCGTGCATCTGAATCCCTCACATAAATCCTCTGATCCCTGCCTCTGCTGTTACCTGGCTCCTATGGAGTTAAATGTTCTCCCAGGCAATTCTTTGGATTGGGCGCAAATCCATGATTACTGTACTGTGTGATCTCAAGCTGCCCGGCAGCACTGCAGGGGAGGGGGAGCAAGAGAGCACACAGGGGGCCCCAGGAAAGAAGAGGAATAGAATGGTAGGGACTGTATTTACTAAATCTCATCAGCTGTACTCTCACACAGTAGCTGAATGCTGGTGGGGAGGAGAAGAAACAGACTGAACTGCTGCAGAAATGATCATTCCTCTTGCTGCCTGGGTCCCCTGGAGAATGAGGGGGTTGCCATGGAAACTCTTGTGACTCCTATGGCTACACCCATGTTTATAACAAAGAGTAGCGGGGCTTAGTGTTAACTTGGGCAATAATAAAGATCTTGTGTATGGTCTGGATGTAGGAATCAAAGGGTACCCCAATTGCACTGATTTTGAAGTAACTTTCAGTGGGTGATTCCCATAGATGCAGAAAGCAGGACTAACAAGATCATTTTAGGGTTTTTGTTTGGATGAATATAACATTAACCACTTCAGCCCCGGAAGGATTTTCCATGTTAGGACCAGATCACTTTTTGCGATTCGGCACTGCGTTACTTTAACTGACAATTGCCCGGTCGTGCGACCTTATACCCAAACTAAATTTGCGTCCTTTTTTCCCACAAATAGAGCTTTCTTTTGGTGGTATTTGATCACCTCTGCGTTATTTCTGATTGCCACTAAAAACAAAAAAAGAGCGACATTTTTGCAAAAAAAACAACATATCTTACATTTTGCTAAAATACAAATCCAAAAAAAAATATAAAAAAAACATTTTTTTCATCGGTTTTGGCCAATTTATATTCTTCCTCATATTTTTGGTAAAAAATATTGCAATCAGTGTTTATTGATTGATTTGCGCAAAAGTTGCCGCGTTTACGGATGATGAGAATTCATTTCTGGGGTTTTTATTTTTTACTAGTAATGGCAGTGATCTGCGATTTTTAGCGGTACTGTGATATTGCAGCAGACATGTCGGACCATTTTGACACTTTTTTGGGAACAATGACATTTAAACAGCGATCAGAAATGTAAATGTCCACCGATTACTATATAAATGTCATTGGCAGTGAAGGCGTTAACCTGCAGAGGGTAGTGAAGGGGTTAACTGTGTTCCCTAGATGTGTTCTAACTGTGGGGGGGACTGGACTGTTATGGGCATAAGAGATCTAACTGATCTCAGTGACAGGGATCAGTAGATCTCTTATGTCCCCACTGACAGATCGGGTAACTGCCGTGTTTACATCAGCGGTTCCCCGTTCTTTTGCTCTGGCTGTTCATCACGGCTCGCCGGGGGACATCGGTCCATCCGAGCCAGGTGCATACTCCTCCGGAGTGTGGCGGGTGCACGTGTGACCCCTAGCGGCCATCCACACTGCCGCAGTAAATATACTGCACGCGGTGTGGAAGTGGTTAATAAAATGGGTCAGGGTGATGTCCTCTCAGGGCATAGGACCATGACACCCATTCATTCATTCATAGCACATTCTCAGTTTCTTGAATTGAATGGCAATGGGTTTCATTCAACCTGGAAGACTGAGTGAATCTTATGGTAAAATCAAAATACGGCAGGAACAATTGTACAGGGTGGAGTTTAACAGATTAAAAAAGGCCTGCAGTTGGGCTAAAAATTGTTTATTCACAGGCACTACAAGATCCCTGTACTTTATCATGAGAGTTAGCTTTTTCTTTTTTTGCCATTTTAATTTCATTTAAAATATCTTCTGACTAGGACAGAAAATATTTTCAGAACTTCTCATTAAATCATAAACTTGGGGCTATAGATTTTTCAGTCTCTGAACCATTGGCAGTCCCACAAGAGCATTTATCCTCTAAAGTTAAAAAAAAAAGCTCTCATGCTAAATAAGTCCCAACTAATTGATTACATTGAAGTAAGCAATAAACAATGATGGCTAGATTTTTTGTTAGTATCTTTGATCATCTTATTTATAACATAAAGTGCATATATTTCAAGCTGTATATTTGCTAACCTCTATATTTAATATTTTTATCATACTGTCCCTGGGGTTTTCTCATCAAAAAATTTAGTACAGTGGACTTCTGAAGCTGCAATTACAGCTGAGATTTTGATATTATTTTAAAACAAAGTGATAGGATTTTTGATATGTTAAATGCAATATTATATCATATACTAAGTTTCACGCTTAGAGTGAAACAGCTATATGCAAAGTACAGCAACGTCCTGCCATTTCCAAAGGATAAGAAAACGGTAATGATTTCTAAATATAAGAAAATGAGGTCACTGTCATCATCTAAGTAGTAAGTTGGCAATAAATTGAGAATGTAAGTGCGCTTAAATAGGAAATCATTCCAGTAATGGTAAAAGGAATTTGAATTCCATGTAATCATATAGTATTAGGAAGTAAGATTGTCACTATATAATAAGGATTATATGAAAGATGAGGATTAATTATGCAATGGAGAACATGAAGTTAGCAATGTCTCCTTCAAATCTACAGTATAAGACACTATAATGTAGTGCTGGACGTAGAGTAAAAGGGAGTCCTGGCATAACGACAAACAAACCAGGACTTGTGTACAGGATCAGAGGTTATTAAACCCAAAGGGACAATTATACTTATGTGCTGGCATTACTATTGGGTCAAGTGCAGCAAACAAGCTGCAGTAAATTTATGTTACTAAAATGTAGTTGATTTCTGATAACCCACACACAGGAGATCATATCAACCTGCAAATGCTGTCAGGCAGACAAATTCTTCTTGCCATTCTGCTATAAAACAGGCATTGATAGCTTGACACAATCAGCTGCTGAGAGACTACAAGTCCCAGTTGCATTTGTCATTCTGTGCCTAGCACTGGGACATAAATGCAATAATGTATTTTTTCTCCAAACCTGTCTTCTAGGACCATTAAATTGGCATTTTTTAAAAATCTCTGAAATGAATTACAGGAAAATGATATGGCTTTTAGGCCACCTTCTGACTTGTATATACTGTATCTCCCAGAGATTGCAGTGGCAAGATCTCATTGTCTTTATTTCCACTTACCTCAGAGCTTCACTCTTCCTAATGTACCCACACCTCTGCCATTGTCATGTTCCCATAATGCAGGATTAGATTAAAAAGTAGGAAAGTAGGGCCTCTTTGTAGTGTATGTTTAAAGTCCACTGAAAGCCTCTATTTTTTTTTTTTTTTTCTTTTTTAACGTTCAGGGTAAACAAGTATTTTCAAGCTGAGTTGTCATGTTAAATGTCTTAAAAAATATGATTTACTTATTTTCTTAATAGTAACTGCACCTAGACATTGCTTGAGGGTGTGAGGGACTAAAAACGGATTTTGCATCATTTCTCTAAGCATCTTCATATTAAACAATGTGCTTTCAATCTAAAGTGATGTTTTTAGAGGTGAGCATGGCTATTTACTGATAGGACTATCAAGAATTACATCATCTAAGCAGCTACAGCATCAGCATTTAAAAGGGTATTTCCAAGTCTTTCCAGTATGTGAAGCCTACATCACATACTGTATGTAATTTTACAGTTTGACCATAGCTTTGCTTTAAGGAGAGAAATTATGTTATCAGAGTCACTGAGAAACATAGAAGACCATTAGTTGATTTCACTTTCCATAAACTACCAAAAACTAAAATATTGCTTCTGTGTACAGGAACTATTTACCTGTACTTTGTATACAACTGCATACCTTTACTGGTATGGGGAGTTTGGGTACATCTAGAATAAACAATAGCAGCAGATCTCCCAGGGAACCTTAGCCACATTCAATCTGTTTAAGTAAAGGTAAGAACAATGTGCAAGCTGCTTTAACTCATCAACCATACAAATGCATGGTTCCCTCAATGAACTGTAGCTCCCCAGTGCTGGCAGCACTCATGCAGCCCCAGACCATGACACTCACACAACCATGCTTTACTGTAGGCAAGACACACTTGTCTTTGTACTCCTCACCTGATTGCTGCCACACAGGCTTGGCACCACCTGAACCAAATAAGTTTATCTTGGTCTCATCAGACTACAGAACATGGTTCCAGCAATCCATGTCCTAAGTCTGCTTGTCTTCAGCAAACTGTTTGGGGGCTTTCTTGTACATCATCTTTGGAAGAGGCTTCCTTCTGGGATGACAGCCATGCCAACCAATTTGATGCAGTGTGCGGCATATGGTCTGAGTACTGACAGGCTGACCCCTTCAACCTCTGCAATAATGCTGGCAGCACTCGTATGTCTATTTCCCAAAGACAACCACTTGATATGATGCTGATCACATGCACTCAGCTTCTTTGGTCGACCATGGCCAGGCCTGTTCTAAATGGAACCTGTCCTGTTAAACTGCTGAATATTCTTGGCCACTGTGCTGCAGCTCAGTTTCAGGGCCTTGGCAATCTATACAATAGGTAATCTTTATGTAGAGCAACAATTCTTTTTTTCAGATCCTCCGAGAGTTCTTTGTCATGAGGTAACATGTTGAACTTCCAGTAACCAGTATGAGAGAGTGAGAGCAATAGCATCACATTTAACACTAATGCGTCTCATGACACCTGGGAGGGAAAATGGCTAATTGGGCCCAATTTGGACATTTTAACTTAGTGGTGTATTCACTTTTGTTGCCAATGGTTTAAACATTAATGGCTGTGTGTTGAGTTTTTTTGAAAGTACAGCAAATTTACACTGTTATACAAGCTGTATTCTCACTACTTTACATTGTAGCAAACTTTAATTTCTTCAGTGTTGTCACATGAAAAGATATAATAAAATATTTACAAAAATGTGAGGGGTGCACTCACTTTTGTGAGATACTATATATTTATATAAATACAGTGGGTATGGAAAGTATTCAGACCCCCTTACATTTTTCACTCTTTGTTATATTGCAGCCATTTGCTAAAATCATTTAAGTTCATTTATTTTCCTCATTAATGTACACACAGTATCCCATAGTGACAGAAAAACACAGAATTGTTGACATTTTTTGCAGATTTATTAAAAAAGAAAAACTGAAATATCACATGGTCCTAAGTATTCAGACCCTTTGCTGTGGCACTCATATATTTAACTCAGGTGCTGTCCATTTATTCTGATCATCCCTGAGATGGTTCTACACCTTCATTTGAGTCCAGCTGTGTTTGATTATACTGATTGGTCTTGATTAGGAAAGCCACACACCTGTCTATATAAGACCTTACAGCTCACAGTGCATGTCAGAGCAAATGAGAATCATGAGGTCAAAGGAACTGCCTGAAGAGCTCAGAGACAGAATTGTGGCAAGGCACAGATCTGGCCAAGGTTACAAAAAAATGTATGCTGCACTTAAGTATCCTAAGAGCACAGTGGCCTCCATAATCCTTAAATGGAAGACATTTGGGACGACCAGAACCCTTCCTAGAGCTGGCCGTCCTGCCAAACTGAGCTATCGGGGAAGAGAAGAGCCTTGGTGAGAGAGGTAAAGAAGAACCCAAAGATCACTGTGGCTGAGCTTCAGAGATGTAGTCGGGAGATGGGAGAAAGTTGCAGAAATTCAACCATCACTGCAGCCCTCCACCAGTCGGGGCTTTATGGCAGAGTGTCCCGATGGAAGCCATTCCTCAGTGCAAGACACATGAAAGCCCACATGGAGTTTGCTAAAAAAAACACCTGAAGGACTCCAAGATGGTGAGAAATAAAATTCTCTGGTCTGATGAGACCAAGATAGGACTTTTTGACCTTAATTCTAACCGGAATGTGTGGAGAAAACCAGGCACTGCTCATCACCTGTCCAATACAGTCCCAACAGTAAAGCATGGTGGTGGCAGCATCATGCTGTGGGGGTGTTTTTCAGCTGCAGGGACAGGATGACTGGTTGCAATCAAGGGAAAGATGAATGTGGCCAAGTACAGGGATATCTTGGATGAAAACCTTCTCCAGAGTGCTCAGGACCTCAGACTGGGCCGAAGGTTTACCTTCCAATAAGATAATGGCCCTAAGCACACAGCTAAAATAGCGAAGGAGTGGCTTCACAACAACTCCGTGACTGTTCTTGAATGGCCCAGCCAGAGCCCTGACTTAAACCCAATTGAGCATCTCTGGTGAGACCTAAAAATGGCTGTCCACCAACCTTCACCATCCAACCTGACAGGACTGGAGAGGATCTGCAAGGAGGGATGGCAGAGGATCCCCAAATCCAAGTGTGAAAAACTTGTTGCATCTTTCCCTAATCATGGCTGTATTAGATCAAAAGGGTGCTTCTACCGAGCAAAGGGTCTGAATACTTAGGACCATGTGATATTTCAGTTTTTCTTTTTTAATAAATCTGAAAAAATGTCAACAATTCTGTGTTTCTCCGTCAATATGGGGTGCTGTGTGTACATTAATGAGGGAAAAAATGAACTTAAATGATTTTAGCAAATGGCTGCAATATAGCAAAAAGTGAAAAATTTAAGGGGGTCTGAATACATTCCGTACCCACTTTATATATATATATATATATATATATATATATATATATATATATATAAAACAACTTAAGGTAACATACAGATGGAAAATCTGTTAGATTCCCCTATCCTGACCTCCATAGCAGTTGTACAGTTACCATATCTTTTGAATAGAACCTGTCTAGATGTAGTTTTTAGCATGGTATATGGGATTTTATGAGTTTTTTGTTATTTACTCTGCTAATATAAAAACTGATAAGATGGTTATAACCTTATCATTTACCATTAGTAAAATGTATTTAATAATAATAACAGGGCAGATGAAAAAGTTTAAATGATAAAAGGAAACATAGCATCCTTTTAATAATGCTGAAAGCAGGTAAACTGTATTGCTGACATTTGCTTTTATTGTCTGTGTCTCTCTCAGCTTTGCTGCTTTCCTTCATTCACACGATACACTAATGAGTACCTGCCTTTATCTGATGGGGTAAAAATGGCAAAGGGATATTTTATAACAGCATTGTCAGAAAAAAAGAAAAACAACAGCTTATTAAAAATAGTCAAACATGTTTTCTGATGTAACCTATTGTCAAAGTTTGTACACATTTATACTGTAACACAAATAACAGTTGACTTCCGCCTGCATATTTGCATTTGATTATATTCTATGTACATGCACATTCATTTTAGTATAAAAAATACATGGATTATCTCTTACTGAAAGGACCTAAGGTAGCAGTAAATACGGTATTTCATTTGTGAGGACCATTATTTTTGCACAAGCAAATAATGCATCTACAAATGATAAGATAAAAGGTACACATTATGGGGCCTTCAGCTGTTTTTAAAGACCTGTTAAAAAACAAAATAAAAAACTGAAATAAAAGTAGTCCATCTATACTGTATATAAAAGGCAAATTGCCCACATCACTTCTATCCAGCCATGCCAGGGTGCATTCTATATCCACCTTAAAGAAGACAGGGATGAGGAAAATTGTATAGCTCAGTTTATGGTAAAATTGCTGCCGTGTTTCATAACATTTTTAGAAAGCATTTTTTAAGGTTGATGTTCAGTTGTCTATTATTTCTATCTTGTACATCCAGAGAATCCTTTAGGACAAGTTTGTATACTCTTAGGATTAGAAGATACATTGTTGCAAGTATAACAGTTATATTGTTATATTCTGTATAGTCTTATCTACGCTAATGGAGGAGGAACTAAGACATAAGCAGTTTCATACTAGTGACCTATATACCACTTCTGGATTAGGACCTAGGGGGATTAATGACACTTAAAATTAGGGATATGATCCTTGTTCAGCATATGTTCTTTGCCCAATTTATCAGTACTTTTATTATTTAGACAATATTTCCAGTAAATATGGACGACCTATATGATCACAATATCAGACTCCCCCCCCCCCCCCCCACTTTTTGGCATTGCCTCCTTTTTTTGTGGGGGCATCATGCACGAATGATATGATTTTAAAAATCACCTTGAATAAACTTGTGAAGTTGATAGCAAACGCAAGAAAATGCTTAGAGTTAATTTCAACTTTATCATGTAATGTCTTAAATGTAATAATATAAAAATGATATTCTTTTTGATAAGGATAGAGTGAGATTATTATTATACAGGATTTATATAGCACCAGCAGTTTATGCAGCGCTTTACAACATATGAGTGGAAGTACAGTTACTGGAACCATGTCCTGTGGTCTGATGAGACCAAGATAAACTTATTTGGTTCAGATGGTATCAACCGTGTATGGCGGCAACCAGGTGAGAAGTACAAAGACAAGTGTGTCTTGCCTACAGTCAAGCATGGTGGTGGGAGTGTCATGGTCTGCATGAGTGCTGCCAGCACTAGGGAGCTACAGTTCATTGAGGGAACCATGAATGCCAACATGTACTGTGACATAATGAAGCAGAGCATGATCCCCTCTTTTGGAGACTGGGCCGCAGGGCAGTATTCCAACCTGATAATGACCCCAAACACACCTCCAAGATGACCACTGCCTTGCTAAAGAAGCTGAGCGTAAAGGTGATGGACTGGCCAAGCATGTCTCCAGACCTAAACCCTATTGAGTATCTGTTGGACATCCTCAGACAGAGGGTGGAGGAGCACAAGGTCTCTAAAATCCACCAGCCCTGTGATGTTGTCATGGAGGAGTGGAAGAGGACTCCAGTGGCAACCTGTGAAGCTCTGGTGATCCCCATGCCCAAGAGGGTTAAGGGAGTGCTGGAAAATAATGGTGGCCATACAAAATGTTGACACTTTGGGCCCAATTCGGACATTTTCACTTAGGGATGTACTCACTTTTGTTGCCAGCGGCTTAGACATTAATGACTGTGCGTTGAGTTATTTTGAGGGGACAACAAATTTACCTTGTTATACAAGCTGTACGCTCACTACTTTACATTGTAGCAAAGTGTCATTTCTTCAGTGTTGTCACATGAAAAGATATAATAAAATATTTACAAAAATGTGAGGGGTGTACTCACTTTTGTGAGATACTGTATCTGTACAGTGTATACAATCAAAATCTCTGTTATGCCCTCAGTGTCACAGTCTGGTGAAAACACCCACACAATTAACATCTGATTTTGTTTATAGAATAGTTGGTCTAAATATTTATTTGACACCAGTTCAAATAGTAACAATATTTTCAAGGTAAAAACTATTTATCAGGATATTATGCGGTTTTTGTTTTTTACACTGTTATCTCAGAAGATTTGTAATTGTTTAGAAAACCCAGTTATATTAGGAGAAACCTGACAATTTTTCCTTGACCTGACATTATAATAATAGTGAGAAAAATACCTGTATTTGTTAGAACCAAAGAAGCTGGAATTGTGTTTTAACAGTTTGCCTTCCAAGCCTATTCTGACACTTCTCTCCAACATGTAAAAAATCAAATGTTTTTGGAAGAAAACTACTTATAACCCCCAAAAATTATATATTTTTTGTAAGTAGAGGCCCTGAAGAATAAAAATGGTGGATGTTACATATTTTTGTGTCACACAATATTTGTGTAGCGATATTTCAAACACATGTGTTTAAAAAATACAATTTCATGTGCAAAAACACAATATAATACCCAATTATTTGGGTAAAATACAAAAGATGATGTTACGCTGAGTAAATAGATACCAAACATGTCATGCTTTGAAATTGCATACAGCGCCAAAATACGATACCTAAAAACCTCAATAGGCAATGTTTTAAAAGACTTTACAGGTTACCAGTTTAGAGTTACACAGGAGTTCTGGTGCTGGAATTATTGTTCTTGCTATAACATTCACGACAAAACCTCACATGTGTAGTGCAAACACCATTAACATATCAAGCAAGGTAGAAACTCTGCTAATAGTCTAAATTAAATACAAAACCTTAAAAATGCCGCAAACTCTACCGTGAGATATAGCACAGTCCCAAGTCATACATTCATATACAGAGTTGCGCTAATTATTGAATCAGGGGGCGTGGCTTGCGTGCGCTAGCTGATGGCCGCATAAGCAGAGAGCTCACAGCCGGACCGGAGATAAACCGACTCATGGAGCAAACACCCGCCACCAGAAAGGCTCACAACAACCCCAAGGATGTCCTCTAATCACCCTGCAATCGCACAGCGCAAGAGGAAAGAGGAACGCCGACTCCAGAAGGTAACAGACTTCTTCATTAGGCCGGCACCAGACAACATGGAGAAGCAAGATGGCGCTGACGGCGCGGTCTCACAGAGACCAGCAGCGTACACAGATCACCCTGATGCTGACACAGAGGGAACCCAGGAACAAGATGTACCATCCTCCCCTCCTCACTCACCTGCCTCAAGCCCCCTGTCACACAGCCCCGCCAAAGCACGGATGAGATTAGACTCTCCACAACAAGCAGCCACAGTGAGTACCGATCCCCAGGCTTGGGGCCCTGATTTCACTGCACAATCCCCAATCGCTTCTTTCCCCACAACAGGCCAGCCAGTCATGGACACTACCATGTAGGAAATGCTAGTCTCCCTGCAATCTTCACTAATGTCCAGCTTAGCCTCCCTCATACATAAAGTAACATCAGACGTCCAACACATGGGGGATAGAGTCTCTTATATGGAAGACAAAATGTCTGAATGCACCCACACTCTTAATGATTTGGTAGATGCACACGAGGAGCAAAAAGAGGAAAATACATGGATCAGATCTAAATGAGCAAATTTAGAAGATCGCAGTTGCCGCAATAACCTGAAGCTGAGGGGGGTTCCAGAGTCTGTTGGCCCCTCAGACCTGCAAAAATACGCAACTGATCTGTTTACCATCCTTTTACCAGGCACCCCTTCAATCAAATTAAATATTGACCGCATACATGGAATCCCCAAGCCAGCTCATCTAGCGGACAGTGTACCAAGAGATGTACTAATGCGGATCCATTTTTATTCCACAAAAGAACAGATCATAGCTAAAGCCAGGTCACTTCACAGCCTACCACATCCATATGACAAACTGCAGATCTACTCTGACCTGTCGCAACATACACTACAACTGAGGAGACAACTAAAAACAATCACCAAAGCCCTCACAAACCACAAGCTGACCTACAAATGGCGTTACCCGGCGACAATAGTGGTATCTCATAATGGGTCCAAATTCGGGATCACCTCAATGGAGCACGGCCTGAAATTACTGCACACCTGGGGGATAATTCCGGAACAACCAGACCCCAGATCAGACCCCAGACCCAAACCACAGCCGGGCCCCAGGGAAAAACCCCACAGGGACTTCCACAAACAACAAAGTTAATGATGTCTTGCTCCCTACACGGCAAATTTAGCGCATTCCGGTCTGGTCATAAACACCTCACCGTCACAGTTGGACTATACCCCTAATTTAGACAGCGACTCGTAAAAACTCATCGCTGCTGTTACCTTACGAACCACTTGGTTCTTGTTCCTGTGTTCTATCTTGTTCTCCTTCTCTCCTTGTTCTTTCTACCTTTTTGTTTTTTGCCAGTGAAACCACTTCCAGCAACTGTTCGAACAACAACATATAACAAGGAAAATTCAACAAGCGAAACTACAGGACTGCAATTCCCATTACGACCACTGGAGGTCACCCCTATCCATACATAAAGCTAAGCTATCAACGAACTGTAAGTAACTACAAATTTCTATCTCATCCACCACCACTACCATGCCCATATCCTTCCTAACTTTGAATGTAAATGGGTTGAATCACCCTGCAAAACGGTCATCCCTATGGAAGACAGCTCTCCAACATAACACCGATATTCTATGTATACAGGAGACTCACTTCATCAAAGACTCCCATCCCCCATGTAAACACCACCAATTTCCTCATATCTTTGAAGCATCCTACTCCAAAAAGCAAAGAGGGCTCTTAATAGCAATCAGAGACACAGTTCAATTCCAAGCACACCAAATGATCTGCGACCCCGAGGGGCACTTTCTAATCCTGACTTGCACAGTAAACTCGATCCTCCTGACTTTAGTCTCTCTGTATGCACCAAACCAGAGACAACTCACCTTTATAAAAAAGGTAATCAAAAAAGCTAAGAGCCTTAACCAAGGCAACATCATCATCTGTGGAGACTTTAACTCAGTTCTGGATAACCATTTGGATTCTACTAACCACACTAGAAGACAGTCCGCCCCATTGGAACATCTCCTAACCAGCAATGACTTATATGATGCATGGCGCTGCTGCCACACTTCAGAAGTGGCCTAGGCACAATACCTATTCCCGCATAGATCTCTTTGCTACTGACAAATGGACTCTACAAAATGTACCAATGTTATGGCGCACTAGTAACTCCATCCTCCAAAATGACGATTACAAACAAATACTCCAGAAACACTAAATACTAGAATTATTTCACATAAATTCGAATAAGGAGACGGACCCGGTGTCAGTGTGGAACCATAAGGCGGTACTAAGAGGATTGTTTATCCAACTTGGGTCTAGACAGAGAAAAAAAAGAGCGTCCCTCATAGAAACACTAACAAAAGAAATATCAAAGCTAGAAGCCGAAAACAAAACTTCCCCCTCCCCAAAACTACAATCAAAAATGTTTTCCTTGCGTCTTGATCTGAGATCCGTCCTAGACGGATACAACAAGTCGCACTGGAAACTAAAAGCAAAACTGTTCACCGCTGGGAACAAAGCGGGGAAAACCCTAGCAAATTACCTCAAGGGGAAAAGAGCAAAATCTAAAATAACACACTTATATCATCCCCACACCCAGGAGCAACTTAAGAGACCCCAGGCAATTGCGGATGCCTTTAGTCAGTACTATAGAGACTTATATAACTTGAGCACGGACACAGCCACATACCAACCATCCACATCTGAAATTCTAAAGTTTCTTAGCCAAATCCATCTCCCATCTCTAACCCAAGACCAACTTACAAAATTAAACGCACCGTTTACCCAAGCCGAAATTAGACATATAATCACTAATCTACCAAACGGCAAGTCGCCAGGCCCAGATGGATATACTGGCGAATACTATAAACAATACATAGACATCCTTACTCCACATCTCTGCACAGCACTCAATACTATTGCGTCAAGAGCTACATTTCCCCCTGAAATGCTTGAGGCAATCATAGTCACACTTCCAAAACCCGGTAAAGAACCTACAACCCCAAAGAACTTTCGCCACATCTCAACATTGACTCCAAAATATATGCAAAACTGATAGCCAACAGAATAGCAGAATACCTCCCGAACCTTATACACATTGACCAATCAGGCTTCACACAAGGGTGCCAATCCTCAGACGCAACTAGGAGACTAGTTGACATATTACATTATGCTACCTCCACCAAAATGCCTTCTCTGCTTTTGTCATTAGATGCAGAGAAGGCGTTTGATAGAGTAAATTGGACATACTTAACCCAAGTACTGAAAAAGTTTGGATTTCAAGGAAAAATACTAGAGGCAATCCTTGCACTCTATTCTGCACCATTAGCAAAAGTCTACACATCTGAAGCTATATCAGTGCCCTTCCAAATAAACAATGGGACCACACAGGGTTGCCCTCTATCACCCCTAATCTTCAACTTAATCATGGAGCCACTCGCAGAACATATTAGAACCAACTTCAAAATTACAGGCCTTACACTAGCAGCAAGGGAACACAAAATCAGTTTATTTGCTGATGATGTTATACTTATCCTAAGCAACCCTACCTCCTCTCTGCCAGAAGTCCAAAAAACCCTAGAACGCTTTAGCACAATCTCCTATTATAAGGTAAACAAAACGAAATCCCTAATTCTAGATTTAAATCTAGATATCACCTCAAGACTATACCTTCAGCAAACATCACCCTATGAATGGGCACAAGAAAAGATACCATATCTAGAAATCCAATTAACCAAATCCCTAAAAACACTATTCCAGGCTAATTATATCCCCTTAAAACAACAACTACAGGACAACCTCATCAACCTATCTAAAAATGAACTATCCTGGATAGGCAGATTGGCCGCCTTCAAAATGATACACCTTCCTCAACTCCTATACCTCTTCAGGTCACTCCAAATCCCCATTCCGCAAACGTATTTTAGGGCACTACAATCTCTCATATCATCTTACATTTGGATAGGCAAGAAACCTAGGAGAGCCCATAAAATACTGATCAAAAATAGACTCACAGGAGGTGCAGGGTATGTGGATATCCGTGACTACTTCTACGGCGCAGTACTTACCAATTTGAGAGAATGGTTCCGACCAAATCCCGTTTTATCGTGGGGAAAGATTGAGGCGTCCTATCTCACAAATAAATCCCTATCCACTTGGCTACTGAGCACATTTCTGGGAGCTAAAACCCCAACATCTGTCCCTCCTACTATGGCGATCTCAGTACAAACCTGGAAAATGATGACCCAACAATATTACCAACAATCAGATGCACTTTCTGTACCTATTCCCATCCAAACTCTCCAACATCTCATACCATCGCTCCCCCTAAAACCCTGGATAAAACATGGCATCACCAACCTGGGGGATATTTTAGAAAATGGTAAACTCAAGCCCTTTCACATATTGCAAACTACTTATTCACTATCAACTAGGGAGACCTTCACTTATCTTAGAATCAAAAATGGACTAGCCAACATCCCTAATCTAACTATCAGAATTCCCCACTCTCTTTGGGCCTTTCTCAACCACGCAAATCACAACCAAAAAGGCATCTCGCTATTCTATAATGCTCTACAACAGAAAAACTCCATGAGCAAACACACTCACCTTATAGAATGGGAAAACGCTCTAAACTCTACATATACAGAACGCCAATGGCAATCCGAACTCAAACACACATATTCAGCCATAAGGAGCACGTCCTTGTGGGAACTAACAATCAAAATAACCCAAAGATGGTATCTCACACCAGAGAAAATCTCCAAATTCTCCCCCACACAATCAAACCATTGTTGGAGAAAATGTGGTGGGGCGGGAGACCTTCTACATATCCTGTGGAACTGCCCACACCTATCACAGTATTGGGATGACACTTTCCACCTGATCTCACAGATCATTGAATTACCAGTTACACCGTCGCCTTAACTGGCGCTTCTATCCCTGGGTATTGAATCCTACACTCCATCAACCCGAGGTATTCTGATCAATATCCTTTTGGCCGCAAGGCTAAACATAACCCGTAGATGGAAATCCCCCGAAACACCCACAATAGCCAATATAATTGAAACCACTAACCTCTACTACATATACGAGCAAATCCTGGCCAACAATCTAAGTGATAATGCCCTTATTAAATATAAATGGGACCTTTGGGCAAATTGGTCCAAAAACGTATTTTGAATGGAACCAGCAGTTAACCTGCTCGAGTGAATGAACACCTCATCAGTAGACCTGATGCCCTCACTGGGGGTAACACCCCGGATGCCCCCACCCGGTCGCTAATGATCCCTAGCGGGGAGACCGGGTGGTCCGGAGGCAACTGGGGGAACCCACTCAGGGAGGCTGAGGCAAAATCAATAACATAACATAAAACCTAGAAAACAGAAAGGATCCCACACCTCCACACCACTAAACTTCTCACCTACTCCAGGGAACAAAGAGAATGATAACCTCACGCTTACCAACAACGAAATTCTCTTCAAAACTAGCGAATAAAATACATCTTAATGGTATATATACATGTAGCATATATGGAACTATAACCTATGTTACCACCATCCTTCAATCTTCTACTTTCTGAACTACCAGCTCATAACAATTTACTTCTCACTGGCTTTTGTATTTCATTTGTATGTCATTTGTATTTCATTTATATTTCATACTGTATCTACTATTGAACTTACAATTACAATACGTTCAATTTACTAGTGTAATATGTTAAATCTTCAATAAAAAATATTGAGACAAAAAAAAAAATTATTGAATCAAACACCAGTGATAAAAATAAAAGTTCAAATGTGATGAAAAGGTTCTTAAACAGTTTGCACACAATCCACCACCTTATAGTGTGTGATCCTTCAACTATTACCTCCACAGTAAGCAAAGTGCTCACTTACCAGCTTGAACAGAACTCCTATCACAGAAGGTCAATGACACTTGTGGCTCTAAACCCAGCCAGGGCCTTTAACTGTATAAGGAACCTCTTCTGGCATATGGACCCACCCTCCAGGTGACATTATCACAGGAGATCCCCAAAATACAAAAGGCTTGCCATAGTATAAATTCCTTAAAAACTTTATTCAGACCATATAAAATATTGCACTTACATCAAGAAGAATATATGTTCGCATTGGAAACAAACAAACCAGCCGACTAGATCACAACAACCCATCCTTCAGGGATTCAAGAAGCACAGTGATGTAAGCACGTCACTCAGTCCTATGCATTTCATCATAAGATGATGTCGCCCAGGGCATGGGCAGTGTGCTGAGTCATTGCAATAAATACTATACAATACATGTTAACCATGCCTCAGTCTGAGCCTCGGGTAGCCAATCAAACATAGTTAGCCAATCTAGAGTCTTAAGTACTCTTTTACCCAACAAACACCAATACATTTTTAGGGGATATCTCCTCTCTCAGGGATAAGATTGTTCCAAATGTACATACCCCATGTAAGAAATCAAGTTTCTTTCAAAATCTTACAGGATGTTACCAATGTAGGAAATGTCAGGTGTGTACCATCAATGGGTGCAGAAATAGAAGAATGCATGGCTTTGTCTCTACAAGCACTTCTAGTGCTTTTGAGATAAAGCCATTCATTACATGTTCTAATACAAGGGTTGTGTACTTGTTGCAGTGCCCTTGTGGGCTGAAATACATAGACAGGACCAAGCGAGCACTACAGGTGAGGCTTAATGAACATATTAACAACAATAGAAAATGTTTTAAACAGCATTCTGCATCTAAGCATTATGCAGCAGTACACAATAGAGACCCCTCAAATTCTATTTTTCGGTGTATAGATAAAAATAGTCCTCACTGGAGAAGAAGTTCTCTAGTTAGAGAGATCTCTAAGCTTGAGATGTCATGGATACATAGAGTTAAATCATATGCTCACTATGGTTTAAACGTAGATGTGGCTGTGAATGCATTTATAGACGATTCTTAATTCCAATATTTTAGACCTTAATTATAGCTGAGCATTGAACCCAAGAACTAGATGACACTAGCTTAGGTGCAATGCTCATCTATAATTTTTTAATTGTCCTCTGCGGGACCCCAGAAGAGGAGGTTTGGGGCCACTCTGTGCAATATCCTTGCACAGAGCAGGTGAGTAGAACATTTTTAATGTTTTAATTTTGAAAAATTGCCATTAGTAACACTTTAATGCATACAGTGAAAACATTTAGGACCAAATAAAAATGTCTAACCTTGCTAACTGACCTTTTCATGATATTTGTGGTCCAAGAGCTTAGACTTATCAGAACATCAGAATGCTATTGTTTAGCATATGTATGTATGTATTGCTTCCAGTGCATTTGGAATGATCCATGAAACAAGAAGCCTAATTATGGGGTATTGCTGTTTTGCTAGTTGTACAGCAACAGACCCCATGTGTCATTTGAAAAAATTAAATGTGCAAGACCCAATCAGAAGCCTACGAAGGTCTATTAAATCAGTGACATTATTGCTTCAATCACAAGCCTGTCATAAACTTGGCTGTAAATATATTTTTTAATATGTAAACAATTGCATCCATTACAAAACTAACCATACATCCTGTATACATACTTGAAAGTCTTCACTGTGGAGTACATGAACACTTTAAGACAGTACTGCATAGAACCAATTTTCAAATTGTATTCTGCTGTGAACATAATAGAAGTAGCAAATAAAGTACAAAACTATTTAGCTTAATTTAACATTGTCTTAATGCACTGTGGAGTCAAAGAAAGCATTTGAAGGGCACAAGTAAATTTAGGATATGAGATCATTTTAATTAAGCTAATTGTGCCCTAAATGTATAAGGGGAAATCTTTCCAGCTGTATAATTCAAGTGCAAGTCTGTCAATAACAAAGAGAACTGAACTTGAAGAAATGTGTGTGAAGTGTTGATACCTTATGTTTTATTCTGTCTCAATGAGCATATACTTTTTTAATTTCAGGAAAAAAAATAGAAGGCCTGTATATTCCAGTCTCCTGCATTTTGAACTTCCACCTAGCAGCACTTTGTGGAAACATGGTTGCCAACCTTATTTTACTGACCCTTTGGAAAAAACAACCCGGTTTACTTCCATCTGTAAATATCCATGGACAAGGGTAAAAGCCAGTGAACATCCAGATTTAGTTGACAACTGTCAGATACAGAAATACATAATATAATTTTCCAGTGTCTCTGGCCAGCATGAATAGGAAGGAGGCTTTGTGATTAGCTGCTTTGCTTCCCTTTGCCTCAACCAATAATTATGTGTCCACTCTGTTTCCCCATGCCCTTCACCTGAAGAGAGATTTAGACTGTGGCCAGCCAGGGTTCCACTGTTCTAGGGAGAAAATTTAGATGCAAAACTGACACCTGATGACTTCCCGTTCCAGCGCCGCATGAGCTAGCAGCTCCTCTCCTCAGCTCCCGCTGTCCCGTCGTGAAATCTGCCTGCAAAACCCACCTGGCTCCCCCCCAGGGACATGCAGCTGTGTCACAACAACTGCTGTTCCCATTGACCGGTACATGGACAAAAGCGGTGTCCCCTCTCAATCCACACCGCTCCCATCAGATCCTCCGATGCACTCCCCACTCTGCGGTGGCACAAGGCATGAAGGTTATTAATAGCTCAGCACATCTCCCCCTCACGTCATCTGACCATCGGACTGAGAGGATTTCCCAGTCTGTGGCCGCTTTACTCACACCAACCATCACAGCAACAGTGGAGAAAGCAATACAGTTAGGCATGGAGCTTTTTAAAAGGGAACTAGCAGAGTGCAATGCCCTCATCACAGAGGCAGAAATGAGGCAGTCCTCTGTGCTGTGGAAGATGAGATATACCAAACACAGGCTGCTGAACAAGCCCAGGATAAGACTAATCAGTTCATTTTGAAAAAACTTGAAGATTTAGAAAGCAGGTCGAGAAGAAATAATTTTAAATTTGTGGGAGTCCCAGAATCTCTCCTCTCTTCTTCTCTCATAGACTTCTGCCCCACAAAAATACCAGAAGCCTTGGGCCTAAATTCCACCTTCAAAGTAAAAAGAGCCCACCGCTTGGGCACACAAAGCACAGATCGCCACACACCTCAGCCAATCATTGCTAAATACCTCAACTACACTGATAAAACAGCAATTCTACAAAAATATTGGCACATTTGATCGCTGCAAGTTGATGGCATTAAAACCCTGATCTTTTGCCGGTTATTCCTTAGAAGTGTCAAAAAAGCAAAAAGCCTTCCAGCATATCTGCACAACACTTTTACAACACCACATGAAATTCACTCTGGCCTTCCCAGCAGTCCTCCGCCTGTGGGCCCCAAATGGTGAACAGCTCACATTCCAAGTCCCCCAAAAGGCAGAAGCCTTCCTGAGATCTGTAAACCTGGAGATCCAAACTAATCTCCCTTCCAAAACATCTTCCCCCTCTCAGCCGCTCGACTAAAGGAGCTCCAGAAAAGACCCAACAAAAAGGCTCAAACCCTCTGGTGGAAATGGCCATTCAGACTTTCGCTGACTCTAAAGCCATCAAAACAGCTTGATCCCTTATCACAAAGAGGTCTTTTTTTCTCACTAAACTGGGCTTCAAATTTGTTTCTTACTTAGCTAGTTCTAAGTTCCTGTGTTACACTATTGTTTATATTACATGATTGTTTATATAACTGTTCTTTTAAAAATGTCTTCATAGTCTCTTCGCTTTAATCCGCTCTACTGCTGTCAATCGCCACTCCTCCCCAACAAAAACCTGCAGCTGAGATAATGGCGGTTCTTGGAAATGTTCTGATTAGGCCCGGACAGGTTCCTTTGCTTGATCGGTCTTTGGGCGGACTCTGTGGAGACGGTCGACACTATCATCCGCAAAAAAGCGAAGTTACTATCTGGTATGTGGTTTTTTTTTACATTATAATATGTTTATGTTATGTGCAAATCCTCTTATTATCAAGGACATCCAGGTTCAAATCCCCCTCCTGGCTGCTCCTCCTATTCCCTTGACCCGCCGAATAGTACTCCTAAGCAGGCAAACCTCCCCAGACACAATCTTGTCTTTGCACTCTATAGCCATTAAACCAAAAATGTCTAATCCCAGAACTAGACAACCCCCATATGAATAGCCTCGTGGAATGTGAAGGGACTTAGATCCCCCATTAAAAGAATTAAAATCCTCAGGCATCTCAAAAGATTAAAAACAGATTTCGCTCTACTTCAAGAGACCCATTTTAAAACTTACGACTTTGTATGGATGAAAAAGCTTTGGGTAGATGAAGTCGTGGGTTCTGCAGCAGCAGAGAGAAAAGCAGGGGCCCTTATTTTGATTCACAAAAATCTACCATATTAGATCATTTCATCTGACTAAGATGACCAAGGACGTTTCATCACAGTCCACATCCGCATAGGAAATAAATCTTTCCAAATCACAAACATCTATGCCCCCACCCACCCAGGACAATCTTTCTTTAGCAATCTGTCATCTCTACAATACCTAAATATCATCAGTGGCGACTCTAACATGGTCATGCACCTGTCAGATGACAAAACAACCCATTCATCCCCTCCCAGCAGGAGGCCAAACTTATCGCCAACGCCCCTAGCTTCCATCATCAAATCTAATCCCCTAACCGATACCTGGCGTCTTTTCCACCCCACAGACAGATAATACACTTTCTTTTCCCCTCCATACAACTCGCTATCCAGGATTGACTATATATTTGGCACAGACAACCTTATCCCCCCTATTAACGGCAGCTGAAATCCAGGACATTGCAATATCCGATCATGGCCAAATATAAATTTCTGTCAATGATCCAGCTCTCCAAAACAACCCAAAAATTTGGCGCTACCCCTCCTACCTAGCAAATAACCAAGATTTCCAAACCTATATAAATAAGGCCTGGCAAGAATTTTCTTCAACAAACTCCAGCCATAAGAATAACCCCAACCTTTTCTGGAAGACAGGCAAAGCTTCTTTAAGAGGCTGAGTGATCTCCTTTGCCTCACATTTAGTGTTGAGCGAACCCTGACTGTAACGTTCGGGTGTCCGTGGCACGGACCCGGACCCGGACATTTCAAAATCGTTCGGGTTCGGTCCGGGGTTCTGCTATTTTACTCCACGTGTTGAGAAGCTGCAGGGCAGCCAATCAACAAGCGTTTCACTGGTTTGCCCTTAGAAGCCATCACAGCCATGCCTACTAATGGCATGGCTGTGATTGGCCAGTGCATCATGTGACCCAGCCTCTTTATAAGCTGGAGTCACAGTGCTGCAGTCACATGCTCCTTGGGTTAGTGTAGGGAAAGGAAGCTGAAAGCTTGAGGGACAGATGTGAGACATTTTAAGACCTGATCCTGCATTCTGAGATAGATTACTTTACTACTGCTGTCTGTGCTGTTGCTCTGAGGACAGATAGCAGAAATTAGAGATTTCACATACCGCTCGAGTTGTGATTTACACTCCGTTTCCTCTAGTGAGTCGGAGAATTT
>BLSH010033900.1:1548062-1569490 GCA_018402905.1 Glandirana rugosa | reverse complement strand
ACATTTAGACCGGACTCACACAGCCATTCATATACTTCTTTTTTTGAATAGGCCTCAATACAAAAAAAAAACCATGTTGGCTACCTCCTCCTACTCCTCTACCACCGCCGCTTCCACCTACACTGCCACGGTCACGGCCTAGTCAACCTCTAGGCTCCTACTCCACATCCACCCCCCTTCCCGTTTTTTTACTTGATTTTAATTTATTTTCCCTATCCCCATTTATTTGTAGGCCACTTGCCCTAGTTTGAAGATGATTTTAGAACAGTTATATGGCTTCTACCGTTAATTAATACTTTTCAGACACAGTTTGAAGATGATCCACATTCACCTCCATTTTTGCTTTTTTTATGTTTTTATTTTTTTTTAAATATTTAAAGTTATTTCCCTGTCCCCATTTTTTTGTAGGGCACTTGCCCTACCCTTACCCCCATTTTACTTCCTTTTGCAGCCCTCTAGGGCTTTCCAGGACTTTGTTACAGCCATTTTTGTGCCTAAAAGTTCAAGTCCCCATTGATTTCAATGGGGTTCGTTGTCCGTGCGATCGTTCGGGGTCCGTCCGGACCCGGACTTTGTCCCGAAGTTCGGACGGACCAGCAGAACCCGAACTTCCAGAGGTTCGCTCAACTCTACTCACATTTCAAGAAGCAAGTTTTAAAAAAATATCAAGAGACCAGTTCATGCCTACATCTAGCACAACAGGCTTTATCTTCTAACAACACCCCAGACCACAGAAATGAGTGGCATGAGGCAACCCGAGCTTTTGACTCATGGGCCGAAAAATTAGAACTCATGAAACACACACAAATGGGCAAACGCATTACTGTATTACAATTTTATAAATATTTATTGATATCACAAAAAGTAGAAAATAATGTCAAGAAAAGTACAGTAGCAGAAAATTAATTTGGCTGACACCTCTAGGGGGATCACAATCAGCAAGTAGGTCAAGATCTTTTTGACCTGTGACAATCCCCCTATTGATGTGAGAAATAACTGGCCAGGTTTTCTGACCCTGTATGGACCACACTGCTCCATAAACTTCATCTATCTCTCCCATATGGGAACACACTTGTTATAAACAGCACTAGATAGTCCCAGTACATGCCTCCGGGGTGACCCGTCAACGTCTGTGAAGGTTCCTTTTACTTTTCTGTCCTGTATGCTGGAAATTCTTTCCATTCGTCTTTGCCATTGCTTTTACATGTTCATAATTCCTTCAAACCGATGAGGAGATTACTAAAATTATTGCAACCAACCCACCCTGAAGAAGGAGTCTATATGTGACTTGGAAATTCGTTGGTGTTTCGGTTGATGCACTCTTATGCAATAACCTTATATAAAGTAACCCTGCGTATTTCTATTCATGTGCAATATTGGATGAACTACTTCTTGTTCTTAATTTTATGCTACTGTACTTTTTACAACATATTTTCTTCTTTTTGTGATATCAATAAATAATTATAAAATTGTAATACAGTCATGTGTTTGTACATTCACTGTGCCCAAAAAGTCCCGCCCACTTAGGGGGTAATGAGTGTTTTTACATATTAAGGGATGTGGCCATTTTTGGCAGATAATTACACCTCAGAATCTTTCTGTGCAAATTTGGGAACAAATCTGGCAAACTACTCGTAAACCTTTTTCAGAGGCCCCCATAGACCAACCTTCATCACATCCCTGCGGGATAAAACAGGAAACACAAAGTCAAGGAATCATCACTCCCACCCTTCAAGAGGTCTATAATGGAATCTGGAAAGGTGGCCCATATCTACCAACTGGAAATCAAGCCATAATTAAACTCCTATCAAAAAAAGGAAAGGACCCACTGGAGCCAGACTCATATAGACCAGTATCACACCTAAACCTAGATGTGAAAATCCTATCCAAAATTGTAGCCTCTAGACTTGCAGACGTACTCCCCACCCAGCACAACCACCCAACACAATCAGGCTTTGTAAAGGGAAGGACAGCCTCTGTGAACATTAGAAAAATCATGATGTAGCTAGAACATGCCAAAACCAACCCACAAAAGGACTATGCCATCATCACCCTGGAGATATTGAAAGCTTTTGATAATGTCAGTTTTGACTGGCTTTCACTGGTCCTTACTAAAATAGGCTTATCCGGTCTACTTAATAAAAACCATGTATGCTTCTCCCTCAGCCAGACTGCAGGTGACAGGTCTCCTAACAGACAACTTCTGCCTTTTTGAAGGTACCAGACAGGGTTGCCCTTTATCCCCCCTACTTTTTAACCTGGCTATGGAACCGCTTTCCAGATACCTTACCGACCAGGCCCCCCTCCATGGGATCTGATTTGGAGAAACCAAAATTCACACCACCCTCTTTGCAGACGACAGCCTTATTTTCTTTGCCAAGCCTCCCTTTGATCTGACCGCTATAAAAAACACCTTTGAAGACTTTTGTTTAGGCATATGGATAAATTGTAATAAAAGTGAAGTTCTGCCACTAGGTTCAAAAAGGAACCATTCCTGGTTATCCTCCTCCCCATTTCCCATAGCCAAATCCCATATTACCTATCAAGGTGTGAAGATTGGTTGCTCTGCCTCATTTCTATACACCCTAAACTACCCCCATTAATACAAACACTGACAATAGAACTGGAGAACTGGATGGAACTATTGCTTTTGGGAAGATGCCACCTAGTCAAAATGGTTAGCTTTGCATGACTGCTTTACCACTCACAAACCATACCTCTGCTGTTAAAACATAAAGACACACAACTTTTGGAAAAGGCCATCACTAAATTTATATGGTGCTCCAAATGCCCTCGCATAGCACTCTCAAATCTTCCTCTTCCCAGAAGTGAAGGGGGAGTAACTTAGCATGTTTACTATGTGTATGTTTTGACTGGATCTTAGAGACTTCTTGTTACTCAAACTGGTCCCTGGAATCACAAATGGTACACCCTTGTTCACTAAAAGCTCTTTTATACTCAAAGTGTAAAAGCCTGAAACCCCCTATACAACACAACTCTCTGCTTTGAGATAAGGCTATAGACTGGAGGGACACTTGGAAAAAGCTGAATCTATCTCTCTTTATGTCTAGATACTTACCTATACATGGAAACCCAAACTTTACCCCAGGCATTGAACATGTAGCCATCGCTACCTGGAAACATAAAGGGCTTCTTTACTTCTCTCAACGATTTAACGCAGACAAGGGGACTCCCCTCACTTTCACAGAAGTGGCACAAAAGTACTCTCTCCCAGCCTCGCATATATTCCACTATGGGCAATGTATTAGCTATGTTACGTCCCAATGCCAAGCTAAAGAAAAATTATTTCAAACCTCTCCCCTGGACCACATTCTTTTTCTGGACTCTTACTCCAAATCCAACATATACCTTCCAATCCACCTCAGCTTCAAACTGGGCTAAAGACTTTCCAGATGAAGATCTTACTACCAAGCTGCTTAAGGGCTATAAGAGTGTCCTGCAATTAACTCCATTTGAAACTTGGAGGGAGACACAGTTAAAGCTGATTCACAGAGCATACATACCTTTTCTTATTGATAAAAACATGTCAACTATGCTCTCAACCAAGGCCCTTACCACCCCAAAGAACCTGCTTCTTTTGGTCTTTGGACGCTTTCTGGGACCTCTCCACACATCCTCAGGGGCCCCCCACAGACGTCCATTGTCACAAAGACTGGATTATCATATGCTTAATAGCAGCTAAAAAAATCATCTTAAAGCAACGGACCACATCTTTACCCCCTACAGTTACTCTACTTAAGAGAGAACTCATCACACTACTATCCCACTACTATCACACTACTATGCTGAAAAAAAACCCTCACGGACATCTCCCAGTCATCCACAAATGAGCATTTTCTGAAGAGATGGCATGCATATATGACAAACACGCAATCTCCCAAAGACTGTGAAATCTACATCTCCTTTAATTTCTCTCAAGGCCACTCCCAGCTTTATGACTCCAGCGATGCCTTATAATCTCCTACACCCCAACATATGTCTTCACCACCCAAATGTCTATCTACCAATATCTACCAATATCTGCAACCACCTTCTAACTTGGTGTTGATACCAGCTATCCTTTTATTATTGGTATCTTGTTATTTTGTTATAAGACACATGTGTGATCTATGGGTCACCATACCACCCCATCCCCTCCCCCCCACATGAATTTCTAGATTTTTCATCCAGTTACTCCTTTCATATAAAAAATAGATGACCAGGTTTTTCTTTTGTATAATGTTCATATGATGCTGTTACTGTTAATGCCCTTCTTTATATCTCTTGATTAATCATTTATGTATATGGCATTACCATATGTAACAAAATCTTGCAACCTACAAATGCCTGTAATGTTTGAACTATGTCATCCAATAAAATGTATTCATAAAAAAAATATACCTCATCTCCTGCACCATGTTGACCAGTGTAAATGCCCCCATTACATGGGTGGCAAGTATAAATGTCCCGGTATATTATTGTTGTTTTTAATATGAGCTTGTTGTCAGTAAAAAAATGCTAAATGCTCCATCGGTAAATGTTTACATTTTGTCAGTAAAAAAAAGGAAAAGTTGACAACCATGTTTGGGCTGTAGAGCTAAGAATGAAATTAATGAGTTTGTTTTAATGGGTTCATCTTTTTTTTTAGTTCTAAAAACAGCTGATACATGTACTATATAGATATATATATATATTGATATATATCTATAGATACTGTAGATAGATGCACTATATTGTCAAAAGTATTGGGACACCTGCCTTTACACACACATGGACTGGCATCCCAGTCTTAGTCTGTAGGGTTCCATTCATGGACCTTGCTTTGTGCAATTGTGTGCAGTCATGTTGGAACAGGAAGGAGCAATCCTCTGAGTCAAAACCTTTCCCCCAAAGTTATAAAATTGTCCAAGATGTTTTGGTTTGTTCACGTTTTAAGAGTTCCCTTCACTGAAACTAAGGGGCCAAGCCCAACCCCTGAAAATCAGCCCCACACCACAATTCCCCCCTCCACCAAATAATTTGGACCAGTGCACATAGCAAGGTCCTGACCTCAACTCGATAGAACACCTTTGGGATGGAAGAGACTGCTAGTCAGACCTTCTCATCTAATATCAGTGCCTGACCTCACAAATGCGCTTCTGGAAGAATGGTCTAACATTCCCATAGACACACCTTGTGGACAGTCTTCCCACAAGAATTGAAGCTGTTATAGCTGCAAAGAGTTGGCCAACTCAATATTGAACCCTATGGACTAAGACTGGGATGCATTAAAGTTCATGTGCGTGTAAAGGCAGGCGCCCCAATACTTTTGACAATATAGTGTAGATAGATAGATAGATAGATAGATAGATAGATAGATAGATAGATAGATAGATACAGATACATAGGCAGACCTGTGTTTGGCAATGGCAGTCTACAGCATTTAGAACTAACACCTAACAGCACTTAGTGAAAAATAATGCTGAAACTGGGGCTAGGTTCACACTTATTCTAATTGGATGCAGGTTTCCCCGCACCTAATTCGCATGACAGGAGACTGACCACCCAGTTATTACAGAGAAAGTGTCAACGTGATGGAGCCTCATTAGAAAGAGTGAGACATAGCAGAAAAGTGTAACTAGAACCTTCAGGGCCCCGTTGCAAGAAATTATGAAGGGCCCCCTGACCCCTGGCCAGTGCCTTTCCCTCTTCCCACTGATCCTGGGGCCCTTTACTCCCATCGTGGGTCCCTTTATTATGGTACTACAGCAGGGCCCTTTCACAAGTTCTGCAGCAGGCCCCCTTTATGCCATCTTTGGGCCTCCCCATGGTGGTGAAATGCCAGGGCCCAGTAACAATTGCAACCTTTGCAATCCTGATAGTTCCCTCACTGTTGTCAGTAGTTTTTAATTTTAATTGTATTATTTTTTTGAATGGACAGGAATAGCTTGTCAGCGAGCCTCCCATTCATTCGGAAATGGAAGTATAGTAAAGACAGTTTACTATGCTTCAGTTATGAATTAACCAATTGGTACCAATCACTGACTCTGTTCATTCAAAAAAGGAAGGAGTCAGTAAATTACAAATTCCCATCTCTCCATCATGACACATCTTCTACAGCAGCTGGCAGGAGAGAGGAGCGGGAAGACAGCAGCTTTGTGGGGGGGACTAGGGAAGCACGCAGGGACCCTGGGAACATCAGAAGACAAGTAAATTGGATAGGAGGGGTGGCGGGGGCAGCATATAGCGTAACCAATCTCCTCCATTAGGAGGAAATTGGAGGAGATTGGGTCCCCTAAATGCCACCCTCACCATCCCTTCTATTCAGGTGTACAAGGGAGGCACACGGGCCCCTTGGATGATGGGGCCAGGTTGCAATTGCAACCCCTATTGTTACGCCCCTGGCAAGAGACATTGCTGGAAATGGAAAAAAAGGGATAAAAAACAAAAAAGGAAAAAAAGAGAGGACAATAAATAAAGAAAAAGGGGGGGGGGGGGTAAAAGAAGGGAGGAAAAAAAAAGGGAAGGAAAAAATATTGGAAAAAAAATAACCAATATAGGAAAAAAATAAAAATACGATATAACAAATGAGTACAAAAATAAAAATAAATGAAAAAATAAAAAATGAAAAATATAATTAAAAATAAAAAATAAAAAAATATAAATATGAAAATGGAAAATATAAAATTAATAAAATAATAATAATAATAATAATAATAATAATAATAATAATAATAATAATAAAGAATAATAATGAGAAAACAAATGAAGCAAAAATGGAAATAAATGGGCATAGAACCAAAAAAAGGAAAAAACAGAAGGAAGGAAAGAAAAGAGAAAAAAAAAGGGAAAATTAGAAAAAAAGGAAAATAAAGGGAAGAGGGGAAAAAAGGAAAACAGGAGGAAAAAAGAAAAAGAAAAGGGAAGGGATAAAAAGGGGAAAACCAAAAAAAAAGGGCAGCAAGAAGTAACCCAGGTAGAACCCAAAGGGGAGGAGGCTCATGTGTGAGGCACTCATAGGATATCTACATTTGAGCGATATTGCCAAAAAAATATTGTGTTGGGTCATTAATAGAGTTGATCGAACACCTGGATGTTCGGGTTCGGCGAGTCCGGCCGAACTTCGTGAAAAAGTTTGGGTTCAGTACCGAACTTGACACGAACTGGACCCCGAACCCCATTGAAGTCAATGGGGACCCAAACTTTTCGGCACAAAAATGGCTGTAAAAAAGTCCTGGCAAGTGCTAGAGGGCTGCAAAAGCAGTAGGCGATGATTTTAGAACAATAATTTGTCCCTTACAGCAACAGCAGGAACCTGACCCTATAGGAGTAGGCGATGATTTTAGAACAATAATCTGTCCCTTACAGCAACAGCAGGAACCTGACCCTATAGGAGTAGGCGATGGTTTTAGAACAATAATCTGTCCCTTACAGCAACAGCAGGAACCTGGCCCTATAGAACTAGGAGATGATTTTAGAACAATAATCTGTCCCTCTAAGCAGTAGACTCTACCTAGTCCAGTCAGATCATTCTGTAATGCAGGATGAGATGTTATTAGATCTGCAATCTGTCCCTAAAAGCAGTAGTAGTAGTAATCTCTACTTAGTCCACAATCAGATCATTCTGTAATGCAGGATGAGATCTGCAATCTGTCCCTCAAAGCAGTAGTAGTAGTAGTCTCTACCTAGTCTACAATCAGATCATTCTGTAATGCAGGATGCGATCTGCAATCTGTCCCTCAAAGCAGTAGTAGTAGTAATCTCTACCTAGTCCACAATCAGATCGTTCTGTAATGCAGGATGAGATCTGCAATCTGTCCCTCAAAGCAGTAGTAGTAGTAATATCTACCTAGTCCACAATCAGATCGATGAGATGTAATTATATCTGCAATCTGTCCCTCACAGCGCCGGCAGCATCCTCTCCCTACACTACCCAGAAAGCATGTGACATGCAGCACTAAGTGACTCCAGCTTATAAAGAGGCTGGGTCACATGATGCACTGGCCAATCACCGTCATGCCATTAGTAGGCATGGCTGTGATGGCTTCTAAGGGCAAACCAGTGAAACGCTTGTTGATTGGCTGCCCTGCAGCTATTCAACATGCGTGATCAAATACCCGAATCCAAACTTTTTTCAAATGTCCAGGTTCGGGTCCGGGTCACGGACACCACAAAGTTTGGTACGGACCGACACTTTACAGTTCGGGTTCGCTCAACTCTAGTCATTAAGGCTTGTGATAAAATCAAATTCAAAGATCAAAGTCCTCCAGACATATACAGTATCTCACAAAAGTGAGTACACCCCTCACATTTTTGTTAATATTTTATTATATCTTTTCATGTGACAACACTGAAGAAATGATACTTTGCTACAATGTAAAGTAGTGAGTGTACAGCTTGTGTGTAGTGTTGAGCGAACCTGAACTGTAAAACTTTTGGGTGTCCGGGACCCGGACCCGAACCCGGACTTTTCAAAAAAAGTCCGGGTTGGGGTTCTGGTAATTTTACTAAAAGTTCTGAAAAGTGCTGTAAAAAAGTCCTGGAAAGTCCTAGAGGTCTGCAAAAGGAAGGACAATGGGGGTAAGGGTCGGACAAGTGCCCTACAAAGAAATGGGGATAGGGAAATAACTTTAAATAATTAAAAAAAAAACATAAAAAAATCAAAAATGGAGGTGGATGTGGACTATCTTAAAACTGTGTTAGAAAAGTATAAATTAGCGGGGAGAAGCCATATCAAAGTTCTAAGAACAGTGATATGGCTTCTCCCAGCTAATTTATACTTTTATCACACAGTTTTAAGATGATTGTACATTCTACAATCATCTTAAAACTATGAGAAAAGTATACATTAGCCGGGAGAAGCCATATCCCTGTTCTTAGAACATCTGCAAACTGTGTGAAAACTATCTGGCTTCTCCCCGCTAATTGATAGTTTTCACACACAGAAGATAATTGTAGAACAGTGATATCATATCACTGTTCTACAATGTAGAACAGTGATATGATATCACTGTTCTACAATTATCTTCTAACTGTGTGTGAAAACTATCAATTAGCAGGGAGAAGCCAGATCACTGTTCTAAGAACAGTGATATGAGATATCACTGCTCTTAGAACAGTGATCTGGCTTCTCACCGCTAATTGATAGTTTTCACACACAGTTAGAAGATAATTGTAGAACAGTGATATCATATCACTGGTAATTTTATGCCTTTTTTTTTTTACTTTTTTGGCTATTTGCTCCTGATGACACAATGATGAAACACCTGTGTTAATCATTAGCATGTACAGTATCTCACAAAAGTGAGTACACCCCTCACATTTTTGTAAATATTTTATTCTATCTTTTCATGTGCCAACACTGAAAATTATACTTTGCTACAATGTAAAGTATTGAGTGTACAGCTTGTATAACAGAGTAAATTTGCTCTTCCCTCAAAATAACTCAACACACAGCCATTAATGTCTAAACCGCTGGCAACAAAAGTGAGTACAACCCTAAGTGAAAATGTCCAAATTGGGCCCAAAGTGTCAATATTTTGTGTGGCCACCATTATTTTCCAGCACTGCCTTAACCCTCTTGGGCATGGAGTTCACCAGAGCTTCACAGGTTTCCACAGGAGTCCTCTTCCACTCCTTTATGATGACATCACAGAGCTGGTGAATGTTAGAGACCTTGCGCTCCTCCACCCTCCATTTGAGGATGCCCCAACAGATGCTCAATAGGGTTTAGGTCTGGAGACATGCTTGGCTAGTCCATCACCTTTACCCTCAGCTTCTTTAGCAAGGCAATGTTCGTCTTGGAGGTGTGCTTGGGGTTGTTATCATGTTGGAATACTGCCCTGCGGCCCAGTCTCCAAAGGGAGGGGATCATGCTCTGCTTCAGTATGTCACAGAACATGTTGGCATTCATGGTTCCCTCATGGTTTCCAATGCTGCAGCACTCATGCAGTGCCAGCCCATGACACTCCCACCACCATGCTTGACTGTAGGCAAGACACACCTGTCTTTGTACTCCTCACCTGGTGGCTGCCACACACACTTGACACCACCTGAACCAAATAAGTTTATCTTGGTCTCATCAGACCACAGGACATGGTTCCTGTAATCCATGTCCTTAGTCTGCTTGTCTTCAGCAAACTGTTTGCGTGCTTTCTTGTGCATCATCTTTAGGCTTCCTTCTGGTATGACAGCCATGCAGACTAATTTGATGCAGTGTGCGGCGTATGGTCTGAGCACTGACAGGCTGACCACTGCCCCTACAACCTCTGCAGAAATGCTGTCAGCACTCATACGTCTATTTCCCAAAGACAACCTCTGGATGCTGAGCATGTGCTCTCAACTTCTTTGGTCAACCATGGCGAGACCTGTTCTTGGTGCAACCTGTCCTGTTAAACCGCTGAATGATCTTGGCCACAGTGCTGCAGCTCAGTTTCAGGATCTTGGCAGTCTTTTTATAGCCTAGGCCATCTTTTTTTTTAAATCCTCAGAGAGTTCTTTGCCATGAGGTGCCAAGTTTAACTCCCAGTGACCAGTATGAAAGAGTGAGAGCGATAACACCACATTTAACACACAAGAGGAGTTGAGCGAACTTCTGGAAGTTCGGGTTCTGCTGGTTCAGCCGAACTTCAGGACAAAGTCCGGGTTTGGGTCCGGACAGAACCCGAACTTTGACCCGGACCCCGAACCCCATTGAAATCAATGGGGACCCAAACTTTTAGGCACAAAAATGGCTGTAAGAAAGTCCAGGAAAGTCCTAGAGGTCTGCAAAAGGAAGGAAAATGGGGATAAGGGTCGGACAAGTGCCCTACAAAGAAATGGGGATAGGAAAATAACTTTAAATAATTTAAAAAAAATAACATAAAAAATCAAAAATGGAGGTGGATGTGGACTATCTTAAAACTGTGTGAGAAAAGTATAAATTAGCTGGGAGAAGCCATATCACTGTTCTATAAACAGTGATATGGCTTCTCTGAAAACTATCAATTAGCGGGGAGAAGCCAGATCACTGTTCTAAGAACAGTGATATGGCTTTTCCCGGCTAATTTATACTTTTATCACACAGTTTTAAGATGATTGTACATTCTGCAATCATCTTAAAACTCTGTGAGGAAAGTATACATTAGCCGGGAGAAGCCATATCCCTGTTCTTAGAACATCTGCAAACTGTGTGTGAAAACTATCAATTAGCGGGGAGAAGCCAGATCACTGCTCTAAGAACAGTGATACATATCACTGTTCTTAGAACAGTGATCTGGCTTCTCCCCGCTAATTGATAGTTTTCACACACAGTTAGAAGATAATTGTAGAACAGTGAATGGAGAAGAGATCACTATTTGTCATCAAAGAAACATGTCAGAGATAAATTGGTGTTGAGGCCACCAGGCTGTACCGTGCCTAATGTATGTATACATTATGCCGCTTGGCAGAGGAGTAATCGTCTCGATCTCCTCCCCTATTGGGTTGTTTGACTTGTTCAATCACCATCCCTCATAGCTCGTGTATTTGGTGCTTGGAAGTCACAAAGTGTACTGCTACGGGTTTGTTGGGGTCAGCCTGTTCACCCTTTTCAGTCTTGGTCAAGGCCACCCTAATGCCGCTTCTGTGCTCTGAAACTATTTCTTAAATGGGACGATTGTCTTTCCCACATAGGTCAATGAGCAGGAACACTTTAGAATGTACACGCAAAAATCTGTGTTGCAGTTGAAAAACTCTCGTATCTGGTATCGAATGCCCCTGTGTGGGTGTGAAAAGTGCTTGCCACAGATAAGTGAATTGCACACATTACAGTTGAAACATTTGTAGCACTCCATTTTATGGAATATTTTGGGTGAAGCCTTGGCGTATTTCTGTCTGGGGTCAGCCTGCACCAAATGGTCATTTAGAGTCCTACCACGTTTGTAAGCTATCATGTATTTGGTCCTGCTGGTAGGTCCTAAGGACCTGTCGGATTGTAAAATATTCAAGTTGCATTCTATTGCCTGTTTAATCACACCCGATTCATGATTGTATGTGTGGAAAAACAGTGGTCGATCTACAGAGCCAGGGGCACTCAGCCTATTGGATAAGGCTTTGGCAAGGGCCTGATAAGCACCCAAGTTGGGTACCCCCACTCCAAAAACGTGTGATACATTATCTCAAGTTGTTTCTTTCTGTTGTCTTCATCTGAACAGATGCATAGAACCCTCACAAATTGTGAAATGGGTAAATCCTTGCACAGATGTGCAGAATGTGTACTCTGGAAATGCAACAAAGTGTTTCTGTAAGTGGTTTTGGTGTAAAGAGACATAGCAAGGGTCCCATGGACATTGGTGATTAACACATCAAGGAATGAAATACGATTTTTTGAGATCTCAGGACTGAACACTATACCCAAAAAAATGCTGTTTGGGAAATCAACAAATGCAGTAAAATCATCCTCTTTACCCGACCAAATGAGAAAAATGTAATTGATATACCTCATCTATTTTGTGAAATACTTACGACAAGCCCACAAACAAATTAGCGAATGAGGGAGCCACTGAGTTCCACATGGCAGTGCCTTGAATTTGTGTGTATGTCTTTCCTTCAAACGTGAAGTGGTTATTAGTTACAATAAACTCAAGGCATTCAAGAATATAGCCCCTTGGTAACTCAGAAAAGTCCTGTTTGGAAAGAAAATGCTTAACAGCCTGTAGGCTGGCAGTGTTAGGTACACAAGTGTATAGGAATAAAATGTCCATTGTGGCAAGTCTCCAATCATCCGGAAATAAGCCTCCAATTTCTCTAGGAAGTCACTTGTGTCTCGTATGTAGGCAGGTAGCTCCCTCACGAGAGGTTACAAGTGAAAATCAATAAATTGGGCCATAGGTTGGGTAATAGCTCCTGTGCCGGAAACTATAGGTCTAAACTTGAGTGGTGTGGTGCCCTTATGGATTTTTGGTCGTCCATAGATGACTGGCATGCGAGGATGGTCATTTTGTAAAAAATTGGCAACTTCGTCAGTCACCCACCCATTCGACTGTCCTATTTTGATAAGGTTTATCAGAGTGTTTTTAGCTCCCTGGGAGGAGTCCCTCTTCAATGTTGCGTAGCTAGTGGAGTCTGATAACATGGATAGCATGTCATCCCTTTAGTTACTGTAATCAATGATCACAATACCCCCGCCCTTGTCGGCAGGTTTAATGATAATGTTTTTGTCTTCCCTGAGGGAATTCAATGAATGTGCAATAGGGAGATAGATAAGACTGGTTCCCATCGTGTTTCTTCCATCACTGTATGGTACATCTACTTTTTTCTACCTTGGGTTTGCCAACATCATTCTATATTAGTAGTCTTTAAGTTTGTGTATTAAAGTGTTACAAAACCCACAACAGTAAAATCAGTTTGTGCATGCAGGAAAGCATGCTTGTTGTACTCACTGTTGAACCTAATCCTTGGTATTGTATATAAAGGCTGTTTGATCCTGTCTTCTCTGATCCTCCTCTTCTTTTATTGTCCCCAATACATCTGCTGATAGTGCAGAGCCTTGGAGACACTCTGCACATGCTCAGTTTGGTGTGTATTGCTAGAGAGGTTTTTTTGGGAGGATGTATTTGATCAGCACAGGGGCAATCAGCACTGTCCAGACAGAAAGTCAGGGCTCATGCAGCCTCATAGGGCAGTCAGAGGAGAATGAAAACTCCTTCTATAAGCTTCAACCAGTGCTTGGCCAGACACTGACTGAAGTCATAAGACTACCATATACTGCAGATGAGAAAAGGTAGCAGTTTATATGTACTAAAATAATTGAATTTCCATGTTCTGTGTACTTTTTGAGACCAGATATAGTGAATGTAGGGTCCTGGGTTTAGTAGCACTTTATGTTCTGGGGCAACCTAGAACCAGAAGGCCTGATAGCCTTAAAGTGGTAGCAAACCCTGTACTATCACTTGTACTTACAGGTAAGCCTATAATAAGGCTTACCTGATGGTACTGTGAATACCTCCTAAATTTGACATCATCGGCACATGCACTCTGAAGGTCCTGTTTACAGTGCTGGACCTTTAGAGCCCATGCTGGAAACAGCAGCTCCTGTACTTAGCTAGAGGGAGTGACATGGTGTTTCTCAAAATAATGTAGTTCTGCAACCAAACAGATTTACCATATTAATTTAAGATTGAGGCGTGCTGAATGCAGAATTAGCATCCCTAGGTAAAAACTGTTCTACTTAGGAGAAGCCCATGAACTGAAATTGGTTATTGTTATTGTGGAAAGCCATTATGAGACAGGGTTGAGAGGGGTTTAAATGGTACTTCCCTTACAGCCCTGCTAAGTAACCAGATGAACAGAGAGGGGAGTGTTGGTGTCTGGAGAGAGGAGACCTGTGTGCAGCCTGGATCCCACTGAAATGCTTAGAATGATTAAAAATGTCTCCTGTTGCAAGAGTTAGGCAAACCCTATAATGCATTGGAGAATATGCTAGGGACTCTGAGGAGGCCTACCAAACATAATAAAATTGTGCCCTTCCAGTTAGTGAAAATTGCCACTCCATGGGTTAAACATAGCTTATTTCTGAGCATAAGGGTTTTTGTTTTCTTTTAGATCAATTTCAATTGAAGGGTTCTGAGAGTGAAATGTGTTTGTGTTCTATTTTTTTTTTATTAGGGCTTAACTTGATGAACATGTGTCTTTTTCAACCTTACTATGTAACTAGTAAATGCTAATGCTATGAATGTGCGTAAAGTTAAACATAATATACCACTTAACTGCCTCCTTGCCTGTGAAAGTAGATTACTAAATTCAAATTTTCATACAGGAAAGTTCATGAAATAATAAGTGCTTTTACAGATTGCATTTCCTCAGATACATACATTAAATCATGTCAGGTTCATGCACTATATAATTCAGCAATCTTATGTGAGGTGATGTATAATTCATTTATAATTAGCATAGCAAATACATTCACAATTGTGGTTCAAGGTGTTTATTATTTTATTTCACTAGTATATTCAATTGAAAATAAAATACAATTTAAAAGAGAAACCTTGGTACCTACACCTTGATCTTTTCATCATTATCCATGGAAAGGGATCTAATGAGACATGTGATTGTTGGATTTATAGTCTAGAAGAATACATAAATAAGGATATGCAAAGGCCACACTAAATTCTCTGGAGTGACACAGAACTACAGGTATTCACCAATGAAACTCTAGATACTGTAGATTTCCATGTAGATGAGAAGGAAGAACTATGCAGCAAATATAAAGACAGGTTTACGGAAGGAACTTCAGTAAGTAATTGTCCCACTGTCCCTATAGGTCAACGGCAAACTGAAAACCTCCCAGTCTCAAGGCTGCTTTTTGAAAGGACCACTTCTGAAATACCACTTGAGAATGCTTTTCCTCTCCCCAACCAGACTACTTTGTAAGTCTCAGTGATGTTTTTCTTTTGTCTCTGCTTTGGCTGCTTGTAACAAATGTAGTCTAATTGCCAAATGTCCCACTGCCATCCTGCCATCTGAATGTAAATTAAAAGCAATTACAATTGATCACCAGGTAGAGGAAGGTGTTTGCACAGGTAATTTGAATAAAACTATATAACACGGATTGTCCCTGTGCTGTCACTCATCATTTTAAAAAATTCAGATTGGTTCTTAAGCATTGTGACTACTCAGTGTAAACAATAACTAGACACCAGGAGGAGATTAAAGGACCATTTAGGTCACTTCATGGTGAGTAGTCAGTATTAGCCACTGCATGTGAATCTGGCTGATCAGGGGTAAATCTCAGTTTGGGATAAATTATTCACTCTACTTTACTTACATATTTAGTTTTACAGTTGAGGGAAGTATGTATTTTATATATGAATACATTATTTGCTGCTTCCTAGTATTAGCTTTGAAACATACACAAAGTTAACTCTGCAGGACTAGATTACTGTAATTTTGTAAGTGTTTTATAAAATGATTTTGCTTCACTTCCATTAAAAGAGAAGCATGGGGTTAAAAAAAATAAACAAGGCTACATACTTAACTAGGGGAATGCTGCTTCAGTCTGATGCTGCATCTGTCCCTCATTGCCTCTAAGACCGAGAAGTGAGCAATCAAACCACTGATTGCTTATGTCCCTTGGGCTAAAATCTAAAAGTCCAGATCTGCTGAGGAGGTAATTCTATATTTAACAATGCATCATCCTGGGCCGAGATAGCAGTAAATCTGACCCAGGAAGAAGAAATACTTAGCCATGAAGTACACAGTGGTAGTTGTGACTAGCAGAGATGTGTGTGTCATAAGAATGACTGGCTAAAATTATAAGTTCTTTAGCAAAACAGTAAACATATTTATTTTGACCTTGAAATTAATTGTTTGCTTGGAGGTCCACTTAAAGACCGATTCTGTAAAAAATCCTACAATTATCCTATCCCTGCTGCTGTAGTATTGCAGAGTTGTAGTGCACTTTTGTATCTGGCCATCAGCATTACATTACATTGAAGCAGAATTCACCTTCAAGTGAATTTAATACTATGCCTGAGTCCAATTACTGACTACTATGCCTGAGTTCAATTTCTTTAATTAATGTTTTTTTCTGCATATGCACTTATATTGTAAATCATGTAATAGTATCTTCTCTTATTGAAATCTATGTTTGATTTTATTGCGCTATTGCGAGTGTATGCGAGTGTATGTCCCTGGGCATTACTGCATATCCAGCCCCAACCAGATTTTTCAACCAATATGCAATGTGAGTGTTGATTAATTCTGATTCTAGGTATAAACTCCACTTTTACAAAAAATAAAATAGTTACAGGAGAGATGTGCATATATGTATGAAGCAGTGCATGTGACATTCAGGTTTTTCTAGCTTGTGAATGTGTTTCAAAATTGCAATTATTAATTGTAAATCTTTAGTAGGTATCACTGTCAGTGCTTTGTAAATATGATATATATATATATATATATATATATATATATATATATATATATATATATATACACACACTATATTGCTATATTGTCAAGGCACCTGCCTTTACATGCACATGAACTTTAATGGCATCCCATTCTCAATACTCAATATTGAGTTGGCCCATCCTTTGCAGCTATAACAGCTTCAACTCTTCTGGGAAGGCTGTGCACAAAGTTTAGGAGTGTGTCTATGGGAATGTTTGACCATTCTTTCAGAAACTAATTTTAAGAGGTCAGGCACTGGTGTTGGATGAGAAGGCCTGGCTCACAGTCTCCACTCTAATTCATCCCAAAGGTGTTGACGTCAGGACTCTGTGCAGCCCAGTCAAATCCCTCCACCCCAAACTCGCTCATCCATGCTTTAATGTACCTTGCTGTGTGCAGTGGTCCAAATCATTTGGGGGAGGGGGGATTATGGTGTGGGGATTGTTCTTTCAGGGCAACCTGCTTGGCCCCTTAGTTCCAGTAAAGGGAACTATTAAGGCATTAGCATACCAAGACATTTTGGACAATTTCATGCTCCCAGCTTTGTGGGATCAGTTTGGGGATGGCCTCTTTCTGTTCCAACATGACTGCGTACCAGTGCACAAAGCAAGGTCCGTACTGACATTGATGAGCGAGTTTGGGGTGGAGGAACTTGATTGGCCTGCACAGAGTCCTGACCTCAACCCAATCAAACACATTTGGGATAAATTAGAGTGGAGACTGTGAGCCAGGCTTTCTTGTTCAACATCAGTACCTGACCTCACAAATGCGCTTCTGAAAGAATGATCAAACATTCCCCTAGACACACTCCTAAACCTCGTGGACAGCCTTCCCAGAAGAGTTGGAGCTGTTATAGCTGCAAAGGGTGGGCCAACTCCATATTGAACCCTACAGACTAAGACTGGAATGTCATTAAAGTTCATGTGCCTGTAAAGGCAGGCATCCCAATACTTTTGACAATATCGTGTATATAAAATATTAGTCTATAAGGGTGTAAGATCACTGAGTTGATGCACAAGGCCAGATGTTTCCCTAAGACCACCAAAAAGGTAATTGTTTTTTGACAATAGCTGTATTTTTCTTGCCACAAAATACAATTGAAACTGCAACTGTGCAGGAGTCATTGTGTTATGATAACTTATATTTTTAATAATGTTGGTAGATATTGTGATACATGCTCGCATTCTAATGACTATTCTATTCTGTCATTGCACAAACCCCTGATGATATGGCAAGTTATTTCTATTACATTATCACAGATGATTCCTGTACCCAATGTCTGACCAAATATAAGCTTAAGTAGTGCCCTAATAGCAACAACTGTGCTACTATGACTTTAAGACCCACAGAAAATTCTCACTGATAGTTCTTTACCTACTGTATGCCTCTTTTACCATCTGGCCTAGCATGTTAATGTACATCCAATTAAGATTAAGTATAGGCTGAGAGTTAAAGGAAACACTGGTCTTTTTTGACCTAATGTCAATGTTGTAAAAAAAAAAAAATAATGATTTTAAACTGTTCTCTTCCACTATGCACATTTTAAACTCCTTTTCAGCAAGCTGATTTAAAGATATTGGTTCTTCCACCCTGACTGTAAAGAGTGATGTCCCTTTGGAGTGCAAAGGTTTTTTATTGTTATGTTGCTTAATTGAAAGTCTGTTAAGGTGTATTCTGTTCAATACACTGCTAGCTTTAGTTAACGTGCATATGTGCAATGTTTGTTTTTATAATATATATTAAATGCAGCCATCATCTTTGGACATAAGAAAGTCTACAATTTACTACTGTAATATAATACAGAACATAGCCACTAGACAACGTATGAAAGAAGGAGCCCCAGGAGTAAATATGCACACTTAAAGGATTACATTAAAAAACATGTTAATTTACGGCACAAAAACATGCTACCTTTTCCCATTTCAGAAGCTCACATGATAACAGATTTGGGTATGTTTTATGTGTTTATGTGAACACACCTGCATCTTATTCATTAGCAAATGCTTTCCAAAGTAAACTGTGGAATAGATTCTACTCCTTGACAGCTGGTTCACACATAGGCGATCCGACTTGGGGGCGACTCAGCGCGTCCCCACACAGTGCAACTTCAGCACAGCTTGCAAATAACTTCTGTAATTGAAGTCAATGCAAGTCACCTGAAGTCGCCCCAAAAGTAGTACACAAACCTTTTTCTAAGTCGGAGCGACTTGAGTCACTCCTATTAGAACAATTTCATTGCCATGCATAGAGGCGACTTGTCAGGCGACTTGGTCCTCTGACAAGTCGCAGCAGTGTGAACCGGATGCACCTTTTGACACATTTTTTGCACATTTCCAGGAACATGCATGGAAACTTGTTTTTCTATGCATATTCCCAGAACACGGCAGTGTGAACTGGCTCTTAGAGTAGCAACCCCATCATCTCCTTATTGCTTGCAGATGTACATGTGAGTGCAAAAAGACTAACGCAAAGTATATGTACATTATGATTGTGTACATTTAGATTAACTTTAATACACATAGATGCACTTATGGCTTTATAAAATGTGCTTCCTTTTCATGTCTGCACTCCTAGAAATTCTGACTTCATAACCTGATCAACATTGCCCCAGCGAGTCAGTACTTCTGATTTCATTCCATTATGTGTCTGATTTGGCACTTCACACAAAGTATGCAAGTGCTGTGGCTATTTTCTATTTAGTGAGTTTCCTATTGTCCCTTACTTCCTAGTCATGAACTTTTCCTACACACTGATCAGAACTATAATTAGTGATTTGTGTTTCTTAAATGTCTCTTTCCAGGGAAAATCTTTTGATGCTCGCTGTACTATTTTAGCCTTTATACAAGTCCTCCATCAGATGTTGCTCTTTTTGATTCTGCTTTGTCTGTGTACCCCTTGTGCTTGTAGAGCATGGACTAGAAAGCAACAATTGTCAATGCAGATTGGGATTCTAGCCCAGGTAGGGTGTTCAATGATATCCGGGGTCAAGTAGAAGGTCTGAATCTACACCCGAAAATGCCTAATTGTCTTATTTTGGTATACACACATACTGCATATACTGTATATATAGCCAATTAAAAAGGAATTGCAAATTATTTTACAATTCTCAAATTGTCAAAAACATCACAGACCGGCTCAACACATACAGTAATTTTGTTTTTATGTTAGTTACTCATTCAAGAGTGAAGATCATTTTTACTATAGCATCTACAATTACCCATGTTGTAGAGCTGAAATGTTTCAGGAGCTTAGAAATTAGGATAACTAAAATAGTGTTCTAGCTCTAGGGGAGACGTTTTGTTACACAAGGTTGACATCAAAAGTAATCCCATTAGTGTATAGTAAACACAACTCCATTTAACAAAAAGGCTTCATGCACACAGAATTAAAAAAAAAAAGTCCAAAAAACATCAGTAGCTTATCAGTGATTTTACCAGGGTTATATTACCAGCATTTTTGCATGTTTTTTTTTTTTTTTGCGTTTTTAAAGGGCCAGCATTTTCTTTTTTTTATTTTTCAATTGATCTAAAACGTCCAAAAACGTTGGGGATCGAAAATTTTGAGCGTTTTTGAGCATCTTTGGGTGTTTTTGGGTGTTTTTGAGCGTTTGAACATTTTTACAGCTAAAAACCGTCTCTCAGAACCTTCTGGTCTTGGGTTTTTTTTTTACAGTTCAAAAACGTCACTGCTCAAAACAGTTGATAACAGTCTATGTGTGCATGAACACATAGGATAACAAGTTGGAAGGTTTATTGACTGTAGAAAAATGTCTACAGCTAAAAAAACAGCTGCTGTAAAACAGTCAAAAAATGTCCTGTGTGCATGAGGCCTAAAGTATACCTATTTGCTTTCTAACAAATATAAACACAATAGGGAATATCTTTGTTTTGTCTAATAAATCTATGTTATGACACAATTTAAATGGCAGTGTTAGAGGGATTACCACAATAACATGTATTTTGATTAAAAATAACAATTGTCATACTCACATACACACTGTATATATAAGCATATCATAGGATAGCAAGCGAGACTGATCTTTCTCTGGTCTGCTGCAGTCGATCAGTAGTGTGGAAGGACAAGGAGGTGTCTGTGATAGCTAATGCATTTTGAGGGATAACCCTCTTCCTCAGAGCCAAAGATTCAATACTTTGGCTCTGAGGAAGAGGGTTGTCCCTTAGAACGCATCAGCTATCCCAGACACCTCCTTGTCCTTCCACACTACTGATCGACTGCAGCAGACCAGAGAGAGATCAATCTCGCTTGCTATGCTATGATATGCTTATATATACCGTGTGTATGTGAGTATGACAATTGTTATTTTTAATCAAAATACATTTTATTGTGACAATGCGCTAGGTCGCTAGCTGACGTCGTCTGGTCTCTTTCTAGTCAGAGCGAACGATAGGATACTATACGAATATATATGTCACACATACACTCATACTGTTAACAATAAAAATTAGTTTTATGTACAATAACACCATTAGGGAGATTGTGACGGTAAATTTAACACAGTATTGTATCTAAATAATCTG
>BLSH010033900.1:1536447-1548052 GCA_018402905.1 Glandirana rugosa | reverse complement strand
CCCCCCCCCCCCCCCCCCCCCAGGAGAGGACATTAACCCAAGTTGAGAAATCCAAGTGCAATAGTAGAAAACTTGCTACTTTTACTGTGAACACCATCCTTGACTCTTGTTTGTAATATCCTCTGCCTGCAGACCAGTCTGCTTAGAAATATTGTTGAGTTAATTTAACATTCTGGCATTTTACTCAGCTATGATGAAGGGGGATCATGTGACCCCCATAAACCAGCTGGTTGTCCTTTGCCCTGCTTGTTTCGATCAGTTGAACAATAAATCCTTTGGACTCCTAAGCATTTTTCATTTGGTGCTCTCTTTGAACTATAACACTATGATAAGTTTTAAGTCAGGTTTACGTCTTGATTGTTGGATACAGTACAGTTGTGAGTGTTAGGCCTAACCAGTTCATTACTGGAGAATGTGGACATACAATTTAAAATTAAAATTTCCTTATAATATTTTAATATTTTTAATAACACATATAAAGTATATTTTCATCATCAGCTCATTCCCCACAGGTATTACCTTTTGTATCATTGGACCCACCCTTTTAGATTGTAAGTTGTAACAAGCAGGGCCCTTCCTGTATTGAATTACGTTGTAATTGTAATGTCTGACCTTATGTTATAAAGCACTGCACAAACTGTTGGCGCTATATAAATCCTGAATAATAACAACAATAATAATAGCAATTCTATTATATTCAGATCTTTGATGGGAGAAAAAAGAAAGGAGAGATATCTCTACCCGTGAGATATTTTAGCCACTGGACAATGCAGATAAAATGGATATTATATTTCTGTATTTTTTATTTTTATTTTTATCTGGTAAAGAGAAAAGAGGAGCCGGAGCTCTGCTTTATGAGTCACGGTAAATAACTAAATTTTGAGTGATACCAGACTCAAGTGTTGACATCTTGATATTTGTTTGTTGTTTTTTTTTGTTTTTTTCTTTGTGTTTTTTTTTTTGCCTCTTAGTGGAGCAAATGGAGTGATATATAAAGTTCACTACAGTATAAATTCATGATTTTTTTCGTATTTGGGGAGTAAGTCCGTCAGCTGGGTGTTTTTTTTTTCTTTTTTTGTATGATGCTGGCGAGACAGGGAATTTAGATGTGTGAGAGGTGTGTTAGTAGGTATGATTCATGATGTATGTGATGTAAGTGCGTGGATGTCTTATTTCTTCTCCTTATTCCCTCCATTTGTCTATGAACAAGAAGACCCAGTCGTGTGTCAGCTGTTCCCTGTATTGGGTGGATTTGGTAGCTACCAGAAGCAACCAGTGGAAGTATACGGTGGGTGCAGTAGTCTGAGGTTGAAGAACACGCTGTGGCGTAATATATGGCTCTGTGTGTGCGGGGACTCAAAACATGAACATAATTTCTCCTGTATTGTGCTCTTATGGAATCAAAATAATGGTGGAAAATTTTAGAATTATTTATTGGAATGTAAGGCGATTCAAAGTTTAAGAGGGCTTTGGTGTTAAGGTTTTTGCAGACACGTCATCCTCATATTATGTTCTTGCAGGAAACCCACTTGCTAGGATCTAGGACCCTTGCTATGAAGCGTCATTGGATACACAGAGCCATACACACCACGTTTTCCTGCTATGCTCGAGGAGTGTCAATACTCTTCCATAGGTCACTGCCATGTAGAGTGGAGGAGACTATTGCTGACCCTGGAGGATGCTATTTAATAGTGTTGATCATGGTATATTCAATTTGTCTAGCCTTGGTAAATATCGACATCCCTCCAGGAGCGGACTGACAACTTATGGGGCCCCCCAGGCAACAGGAGATTTTGGGGCCCCCTGTGTATCCCACCCACACAAAGCCCCACCCCCTCAGCTTGCACTGCGTGAATGTCTCAATTCTGGGTCGAACCTGAGATAAGCAGTACACAGGGGGCAGCAGAGCAGAGCATGGTGGGTCAAGAAAGCACATTACACAGGGGGCAGCAGGACAGAGCATGGGGGTGGGCATGGCAAAGTATAGGAGTCAGCAGGTCAGAGCACAGGGGGTCAGGATGGCACAATATGTGTGTGTGAAGGGCAGGAGGGCACACTACATGGGGAACAGCAGGGCACATTATGGGGCACACCAGGGCACATTACAGGTTGGGGTGGCACAGTAGGACACATTACATGGGGGGGCAGCAGGGAACATTATAGGGCACATTACATGGGGGAGACAGAGGGGCACATTATGGGGCTTGGCAGGGCACATTACAGGGGCTAGCAGGGTACATTATGGAGCACAGCAGAGAACATTACATGGGGCAGAAGGGCACATTATGGGGTACAGCAGAGTATATTACATGGGGCATGAGGGCACATTATGGGGAATAGCAGAGCACATTATGGGACATATTACATGGGGGCAAGATGGCACATAATGGGACACAGCAGGGCATATTACATGGGGGCATGAGGGCACATTATTGGGCACTGCAGAGTGCATTAGGAGAGACAACATGTCATATTATGGGGCACAACAGGTCACATTATGAGGCATAGCAGGGCATATTACATGGGGGCAAGAGGATACATTATGATGCACAGCAGGGGATATTGCATGGGGCAAGAGGGCATATTATAGGGCACAGTATGGTGCACACAGCAGGGCACAGACTGGTGCATCATGGAGCACACAGCATGACACATTATGGGGCACATGGCACACTGCAGGGCAAATAGCACACAGTAGGGCACATCACATGGCACACAGCAGGGTTCAGGGCACATCATGGGGCATACAGTAGGGCTTAGGACACATCACAGGGCACACATGAGGGAACTGGGCGCACAGCAGGGCAAATAGTAGAGCATGGGGCACACAGTAGGACACATCATGGGGCACACTGCACGGCACATCATGGGACACACAGTAGGGCACATCATGGGGCACACAGTAGGGCATAACACAGGGCACACAATAGGTCATGGGACACATCACAGGGCACACCATGGGGCACATCATAGGGTAGACATCAGGGCACATGGGGCACACAGCAGGGCATGGGGGCACACATGAGGGCATGGGGACAGGCAGCAGCACATGGGGCACAGAGCAGGACATGGGGACACACAACAGGGCAGGGGGGCACTGCAGGACATGGGGGAAGACAGCAGGGCACAGAGCAGGGCATGAGGCAGACAGCAGGTCATGGGGGCAAAGAGCAGGGTATGGGGCAGACAGCAGGGCATAGGGGCACAGAGCAGGACATGGAGCAGACATCAGAGCATGGGGGCACAGAGCATGGGGGCTCACTTGAGAGCATGGGGCAGGCAGCAGGGCACATAGTAGGACACAGGGCACACAGCAGCATACAATCAGCTGCACTTTCCTTCCTAGATGCAGAGTAGCGCGGGAAGTGGCTGTAATTAGACCTCTCGTGATGCACTACTCCCCACCAGCCCCTCCTCTTTTCTCGTCCGTCCAAGGTGATGACAAATACAAACACATGGGGTGGACAGGAAGTAGGGGCCGGTGGGGAGGAGAGCATCACAAGAGATCTATTTACACTGCAGTCTCTTAGAGGGAAGCAGGGACTCAGGACCCGATCTACCTGTCGGCTAGCTTTGATTGATAGGTAGATCAAAGTGGAAGCTGTCATGGGGCCCCCTACTGGCCAGTCCACTCCTGCACCCCCCCCCCCATTCCCAGGCAGAGTTCTTTATGAAGTTCTGGAGAAACTGGCACCATATATACCTATCAATTTGTTGATAGCAGGGGATTTCAACAGTATAATGGATTCTGCTCTAGATACCTCAAATAGATATAGAACCCCTAACTGTTTGGTACACTGGGCGGAGGCGTCGGGTCTCACTGAGATATGGCGGTGGAAGCATCCTGGGGAGAGATGCTATTCATATCTTTCTTCAGCATTTGCTTCCTCCTCCAGGATCTATATGGCTTTTGGAAACGATGCATGTTTGCCCTTGTTGTCAAATATAGCATACCTACCAGGGGGAGTGTCAGACCACAATCCTCTACATATCGATTTAAAAACTGGGCTCTAAGGACCTAGAAAGACGTGGCGGTTGGCCCCCAGATGGGTAGTGGAACCCTTGGTGAAGGAGATAGTACAGGCCCATATGAAAGAATACTGGCAGAATAATGAGGGTTCAGCCATGAAACAAATAGAATGGGATGCTTTTAAAGCCACTACTAGGGGGATGTGCATATATGCTATCAGGGCTTGCAGGAAGGAATACAATAACATGGGGGAAAGTCTTCAAGCTAGTGAGCGGGAATGAGCACAGGAATTTGCAGATTCGCCTGCACAGGATGCGCTAGGGTGGTTGCAGGCTGCTAGGAGGAAAGTAAGTCTCCATTTTCAAGAGATGACTTCACGCGATATGCATCAGGAGGCTGCATGCTACTTTGAAAAGGGGGATAAAAGTGGCAAGCTTTTGGCCTGACTGTCGGCAACCAAGAAAGATAAATCAGCAGTCCCATGCGTAATGTCCGCTTCAGGAAATATTTTGAATGATAGAGGAGATGTTCTGCAGGCTTTTGTGTCATTTTATAAGAATCTATATGTGCCTAGGGAAATGTACGATGGGGAGGAACTGAGGAGCATCTTGGATACTTTGCAGCTACCTGTGCTATCAGTGGAAGTTAGAGATTGGTTAGGAGTATTGTTGAGCGAACCCGGACTGTAATGTTCAGGTCCGTACCAAACTTTGGGGTGTCCGGGATCCGGACCCGAACACGGACATTTCAAGAAACATTCGGGTTTGGGTTCTGGATTCTGGTAGTTGATCACGCATGTTGAATAGCTGCAGGGTTGCCAATCAACAAGTGTTTCACTGGTTTGCCCTTAGAAGCCATCACAGCCATGCCTACAAATGGCATGGCTGTGATTGGCCAGTGCATCATGTGACCCAGCCTCTATATAAGCTGCAGTCACTTGATGCTGCAGTCACATGCTCGCTGAGACTCTGAATAGCATAGAGAGAGGAAGCTGCCAGCAATTTTGTGAGGGACAGATTGCAGACACTTTAACATCTGATCCTACATCCTGAGATTACTACTACTGTTGCTCTGAGGGACAGATTGCAGAAATTTGAAAATCGAGGTTTCACATACTGCTGCTTTGAGTGACAGATTGCAGATCAAACCCTGCCTAACACAAGGATCAATTCGATCGTACACAACGATCAGATTGTGGGAGTAATTTGAGATTTCACACACTTCTGCTTTGAGTGACAGATTGCAGATCAAACCCTGCCTAACACAATGATCGTTACGATCGTACACAACGATCAGATTGTGGGATCGTACACAGCAATCAGATTGTGGGAGTAATTTGAGATTTCACATACTGCTGCTTTGAGTGACAGATTGCAGATAAAACCCTGCATTACACAACGATCTGACTGCACTAGGTAGAGGCTTCTGCTTAGAGGGACAGATTTTTGTTCAAAAAGCATTGCCTACTCCTATAGGGCCAGGTTTCCAGCTGTTTCTTAGAGGGACAGATTATTGTTCAAAAATCCTGTCCTTGTTCTAAAGGGAGAGCTTCCAGCTGTTGCTTAGAGGGACAGATTATTGTTCAAAAATCATTGCTTACTCCTATAGGGCCAGGTTCCAGCTGTTGCCGTAAGTAACACATTATTTATTGTTCAAAAATCATCTCCTAGTTCTAAAGGGAGAGCTTCCAGCTGTTGGTGTGAGCGGTGCATTTCTTGCACCAAAATAAAAAGTCCGGCTACGTTGGTGTTTTCAAAAAAAAAAAGGTATTAATTTGTATTAATAAATACTTACATAGGGCTACATAGTACATTTGTGGGCACAATGAGGAGAGCAAATAAGGGACGTGGTCATGGTGCTGCTGGTGATGCTGGTGCAGCTGGTGTTGGTGGTGTTGGTGAACCTCCTGTTGGAAGGAGAGGACGTGGTCGAGGTGTGCCAGCTACACGCACAAGGGAAACACCTTCCTCAGGTAGCCAACAGAACCTTCACCGGTATATGGTAGGCATGAATGCCCCTCAATGATTGGTGAGGCCATAACAAGTACAGGTGATAGTAGATTGGGTGGCTGACAATGCCTCCAGCTCCTTCACATTGTCTCCCTCCTGGTCCCTTGATGAAAGCTCAGAGTTGGCACCTGAACCCCATGGCCATCTGTCTTTCACCTCAGCCCCTTGTAAATTAGCCAAGCAGTCTGAGCCCCAAGTCATGCAAGACACTCTTATGCTTTTTGATGACTCCTGGTGTGCTTTCCGTGGGCCATGCATATAGCGCTGCCCCAGAAGTGGAAGACATTGAGTGCACCGATGCCCAACCACTTCTGTTCCAGGATGAGGACATGGAAACACCAGCGCAGCACTTCTCTGATGATGACGAAACACAGGTGCCAACTGCTGCAGCTTGCCTCGGTGTGCAGACTGACAAGGAGGGCAGTGGTGAAGGGTGGGTGGAAGATGATGTGGAGGATGATGAGGTCCTAGACCCCACATGGAATGAGGGTCATGCGAGTGACGTGTGCAGTTTGGAGGAAGAGGTGGTGGTCACACAGAGGCACCAGCAAAGCAAAAGAGGAAGCAGGTTGCAAAAGCGGAGCGAGCGTCCCCTAAACAGTAGGCCTGCTACTACCCACCTCACCCAGGGACCTAGCACACAAAAGGCAGCTCAAAGGCATTCCCCCATGTGGCAGTTCTTCAGACAATGTGCTGACGACAAGACACGAGTGGTTTGCAAGCTGTGCAATGATAGCCTGAGCCGGGGCATAAATGTTCTCAACCTGAGCACAACCCCCATGACAAGGCATCTAAATTCAAGGCACAAGCTGCATTGGAATAATTACCTCAAAATCCAAGAAAGGTCTCGGCCTCCTCCTGCTTCCTCTTCTGCTGCTACCTCGGCCTCTTCCTCCACCTCTACAGTGACAGTGTCACCTGCCACCCAGCAAACAGACGATATGACAGCAATGCCACCATGTCCGCCACCGTCCCCAAGTATTTCCACATGGTCCCATGGAAGCTTACAGCTGTCCATCTCCCAAACACTGGAGAGAAAGAGGAAGTACCCCCCTACCCACCCGCGATCCCTGGCCCTGAATGCCAGCATTTCAAAATTCCTGGCATTTGAAATGCTGTCATTCCGTCTGCTGGACACGGACAGTTTCAAAAACCTGATGGCGGTGGCTGTCCCACAGTACGTGGTTCCCAGCCACCACTACTTTTCCATGCGAGCCATCCCTTCCCTGCACAAACAAGTCGGGGACAAGATTAAGTGTGCACTGCGCAACGCCATCAGTGGCAAGGCCCACATAACCACTGATACGTGGACCAGTAAGCACGGGCAGGGACGCTATATCTCGCTAACTGCACACTGGGCAAATGTAGTAGCGGGTGGGCCTGAGCCGGCTAGCCATTTGGCGCATGTCCTACCACATCTGAGGATTGCAGGGCATTTCTCTTTGCCTCCTGTTGCCTCCTTCTCCTACTGCGCTTCCTCTTCCTCGACCACCTACTCATCTGCTCATCCGCTCATCGTAACACCTTCACCACCAACATCAGCACATCCAGGGGGAAACGACAGCAGGCTGTTTTTAAACTGATATGTTTGGGGGATAAACCCCACACTGCGCAGATGCTGTGGACGGGCATTGAACAACAGACCAATGAGTGGTTGTTGCCACTGAGTCTCAAGCCCGGCCTGGTGGTGTGCGACAATGGCTGAAATCTCGTAGCGGCTCTGGGCCGAGCCGGTTTGATGCACATCCCTTGCCTGGCGCATGTGCTGAATTTGGTGGTACAGAATTTTCTAAAAAACTACCCGGATATGTCAGAGCTGCTGTATGAAGTGCGGGCCGTCTGTGCACACTTTCGGAATTCTCACCCTGCTACTGCTTGCCTGTCTGCGCTGCAGTGGAACTTCGGCCTTCCAGCTCACCACCTCATATGCGACATGCCCACAAGGTGGAACTACACCTTGCACATTCTGGAGAGACTGTGCGAGCAGCAGCAGGCAATAGTGGAGTTTCAGCTGCAGCACGCACGGGTCAGTCGCTCTGTGGAACAGCAACACTTCACCACCAATGAGTGGGCCTCCATGCGAGACCTGTGTAGCGTATTGCGGTGTTTTGAGTACTCCACCAACATGGCCAGTGCCGATGATGCTGTTCTCAGCGTTACTATCCCACTTCTATGTCTCCTTGAAAAAACACTTTGGGCCATGATGGAAGAGGATGTGGCATAGGAGGATGAGGAGGAGGAAGAGGAGTCATATCCATGGTTATCAGGCCATTCATTCACAAGTGGCTCGGAGGGTGGGTTCCTGCACCAGCATAGGCCAGGTCAAAAATATTCAAGTCAGGGCACAGTTCTGGAGGACGAGGAAGATGAGGAGGAGGAGGAGGAATTGCAGCAGGGTGGCACCCAACGCAGCTCGTGGGCATCACTGGAGCGTGGCTGGGGGGATACAGAGGACACAGATGATATACCTCCCACAGAGGACAGCTTGTCTTTGCCTGTGGGCAGCCTGGCACACATGGCCAACTACATGCTGCAGTGCTTGCGCAATGACAGCCGAGTTGCCCACATTGTAACTTCTGATTACTGGGTGGCCACCCTGCTGGATCCCCGTTACAAGGACAACATGCCGTCCTTAATTCCCTCACTGGATCATGAGAGGAAGATGCACGATTACAAGCGCACACTGGTAGAGGCGCTGCTGAGGGCATTCCCAAATTACAACGGGGGCTCAGTGGAAGCACAAGACGAAGGCAGAGGAGGAGGAGGCGGAAGAGGCCACCAATGCAGCTGTACCACCGCCAGCACCACAGAAGGCAGGGTTAGCATGGCCGAAATGTGGCAAAGCTTTGTCAGCAGCCCGCCACAACAAACAGCACCACCAGCCAATAGACGACGTCTTAGCAGGAGGCAGCATTTCAGCAACATGGTGCAAGAGTATGTGTGCACACGCCTACACGTACTGACTGATGGGTCTGCCCCATTCAACTTCTGGGTCTCCAAATTGGCCACATGGCCGGAGCTTGCCCTTTATGCCTTGGAGGTGCTGGCCTGCCCTGCAGCCAGTGTATTGTCTGAACTTGTGTTTAGCACGGCAGAGGGCGTTATCACAGACAAGCGCAGCCGCCTGTCCACAGCCAATGTGGACAAGCTAAGCTTTATTAAAATGAACCAGGCATGGATGCCACAAGACTTGTCTGTACCTTGTGCAGAATAAACATTTAGACCGGACTCACACAGCCATTCGTATACTTGTTTTTTGAATAGGCCTCAATATTTTGGGGGCTACCCCAATTATAAACAAACAATAAAAAACAGTGTTGGCTACCTCCTCCTCCTCCTCGACCACCGTCACTTCCACCTACACTGCCACGGTCACGGCCTAGTCAACCTCTAGGCTCCTACTCCACATCCACCTCCCCTTTCCATTTTTTAATATGATTTTAATTTATTTTCCCTATCCCCATTTTTTTGTTGTGCACTTGCCCTACTCTTACCCCCATTTTACTTCCTTTTGCAGCCCTCTAGCACTTGCCAGGACTTTGTTACAGCCATTTTTGTGCCTAAAAGTTCTGGTCCCCATTGACTTCAATGGGGTTTGGGGTCCGGAATAAAGTTTGGGCAACGTTCGGTGCCGAACCCGGACTTTTTCCCAAAGTTCGTTCGGACCCTCCGAACCCGAACGTCCAGGTGTTCGCTCCACTCTAGTTAGGAGCACCTTTAAATAAGGAAGAGATAGCCGTCGCTGTTGGGTCATTTCCAAAGGGTAAAGCTCCTGGCCCTGATGGAATCCCAATAGAGTGGTATCATTACTATGGGAGATTTTGGTACCGAGACTTTTAGAGCTTTATGTCCACTGTTTTCAGTCGGGTTTTCTACCACCGTCCTTCTATGAGGCACTTATAGTACTATTAGCTAAACCAGATAACGATCTATTACAATACTCCTCATATAGACCTATATCATTGTTGAATGTAGACCTTAAAATATTAACAAAAGTACTGGCAAATAGACTCAAGGCAATCTTACAACATATTATCTCTCCTGACCAAATGGACATAAATCTGCATAGAGTATTCACCCATACTCAGTTAGATAATGATAGTACCAGTGGGGGGGGGGGGTTCTGGTCTTCTTAGATTTGGAGAAGGCTTTCGACTCCATTGACTGGAATTATATAAGCGTTCGTTTTGGGCCATATTTCAGGAAATGGATTGACATCCTCTATAAATCACCAACTGCAGCAATTAAAGTAAATGGCTTGCTTTCTGAGATTTTTCTAATAGGCAGAGGCACCCGTCAGGGCTGCCCACTGTCCTCAAGTCTATTTACTATTAGAACCATTAGCGGCAACAATAAGAACATCAGATAAGGTAAGGGGGATAGAGATTGGAAGTTTGAGTGAAAAAAATTGCTCTGTATGCCGATGATATGGTCTTATATCTATGGGACTCAGACGCCTCCTTATCATCGGCATTGGATATTTTACATAAGTTTGCTAAATTCTCAGGCCTAAAAGTAAACTGGGGTAAATCTTAGATTATCCCTCTTAAGACGCCCTCACCATGCTGTAAGGATCCAACTGGCTGCCCGTTATAGCAAGTAGACAGTACTAAATATCTCTGCATAAATATATCCAACAATGTGTCAGATTTTATCCCACTTAATGTTAAACCAGTGTTGTCAAAATTCAAAGCTAGGTTGCATGCCTGGCAGAATTTGCCGCTGTCACTTGTGGGAAGGGTGAATTTGGTGAAAATGACATTTTTGCCATTGTTTCTATATATATTTCGGAATGCACCTATATGGATACCGAGGTACATATTTAAAAAAATAGACCAACTGGTCACAACTTTTATATGGCAGGGACGTCGCCCAAGGATTAAACTTGACGTGCTGAAATTGCCATGGAATCAATGAGGTATGGCGGTTTCTTATTTCTATTGTTACTTTTTGGCGGACCAGATGGTTTTTGCGCATAGGTGGATTAGGCCAAGGAAGATGATGTTGTAACAATGTTAGATGCCGGGATTATTGGCTCTTATGAGGCATTGACATATCTATTACTACATGGAAATAGGGCACCATACAAACTTACAAAATCTATGTTTGCAGTGGGTAAGGCCTGGGCAGTGGTAAATAAGGCAAAGGTTGGCAATGTTTTGTCACCTCATACACCATCATACACCATTATGGAGGTATCCCAATCTACTACATTTTCTGGAGTATCCAGATCCAAGTCTATGGACCAGATATGGCATCAAAGTTCTTTATGATATAGTAAGCAATGGGAAGCTTTGAAAGATTTGAAACTAAAATGTAAACTTCCTAATAGTTATTTGTTTCAGTATCTGCAACTTAGGCATGTATATAATGCTCAGTTTGGTAGTAATGTACTTACGTTGCAGGTAGACAACTTAGAAACTCTTTTGAGAAAGGAAACTATAGAAAAGATATAGTATTTCTTGAAACTACGGTATAGACCAGGTATCTGAACCTAGACCTATGAGGTCTTTTACATCATCTAACCCTATGGAGGTATTACCACATACTACCACATACTCCACTGTTTTGTAACGGTTGGAAACGGAATAAATGGTGACGGGTCCGGAATGGGTGACGTTTGTAT
>BLSH010033900.1:1486339-1518659 GCA_018402905.1 Glandirana rugosa | reverse complement strand
TACTGCGATATTGAGGCGGACATGTCGGTCATTTTTGACACTTTTTTGGGACCAATGACATTTATTCAGCAATCAGAAATTTAAATGTCCACTGATTACTGTGTAAATGTCATTGGCAGTGAAGGGGTTAACCTGCAGGGGGCAGTGAAGGGGTTAACAATGTTCCCTGGCTGTGTTCTAACTGTGGGGGGGATGGGCTGGTCGGGACATAACAGATCTAACTGATCCCAGTGACAGGGATCAGTAGATCTGTTTGTCCCCTGTCACAGAACGGGGAACCGCCGTGTTTACATCGGCGGTTCCCCGTTCTACAGCTCTGTAAGGCGATCGCGGGTCAGGAGCGGACATCGAGTCCGCCCGACCCGCGGGCACGCCCACGCAGCGTGCGGCGGCCGCGCGCGCGCCGCCGCCGCCCAGAGCGTGCAGGGGGCGTGTGAAGGGGCGGACGTCCATGGACGTCCACCCGGATTTTCAGATCCGCGCTGTAGATGTCTTTTGTCTATAGCGCAGATCTGGACAGGTTAATGGAATAATATTTAGAGATCAGTGTGAGAACTAATATTGGAAAATGTGCACATATTTTAATTTTGGATGTCATTTGGTTTGAATGCATATCAGTATAAGTAGCGCAACTCTTTTCAACTATTTTCAATATTGATGCATTGGATATAGAATTAAGGCTGCCAGACCCAAAAAAATAATTAAAGCAAGGAAGCTAAGAAAGATCTCTTAAAATAACTATAATCGTTTTATATTGTAGGCCTGTAATTCTTAGGAATAACTCACTTAAATCTGTTCAAACAAGAGTCTAGTAGACATCCCGGGTATGATAAAGTTTGAAACATGAAATCATACATTATAATATAATAAATAACTATAAATAATTATCAAAAATAATAAAATAATAGTAATAAAATGTATTCAATAATGTAATCAAATCAAAAACACTGAAATTTGCTCAGTTGCAGAATTGTCACTGTCGCCACTTTCAATTTCTGATGATAAATTTCCCCAAAAATCAGTATCACTCAGTTCTGCAAATGATTCTTATTTTCTATCAGTGTTTTCTAGCTGATCAAAAACCACTTTTGATGTAAAGGGACACCTTTTGGTTGCTATGGACATTGTCAAGTTTCCAGGCAGAAAGAATGACATATATAATATAAAAGTGCATGCAGGGCACTGGGCAAAGCACTAGGGACAAAGGGGATGTGAAATGATTTCATACAGCAATGTAATCTGTAAGATTACAGTGTACTGTATGTGTACTATGTGTTTCACTATTTGAATTACCCGCCGGGCTCCATCCTCCTGCGACACGACGCTCACAGGGGATGGAGCCCAGCACACAGAGGCATCGGGCGGAGGACAGACACGCTGACACCGCGGGAGGACATCGCTGGATCCAGGGGACAAGGTGAGTAACATTGCCTGGATCCAGCGATGCAATCCCGAGTGTGGCTCGGGGTTACCGCTAATGGTACTGAAATTCCACCCGAGCCACACTAGGGAATACCGCCAGGGAGGTTAAGTTATCAGATTCTGCCTTCATAATAATACTGATTGGTGGTGTATATTCTAGATGTCTTTCATTAGCCATATCTGGCTTTATATCCCCATTTTCTCATTTTAGGAGATTTATTAATATGGTACCCGTTTTTATGTTTATAATGGCAATTCCTCTTTGGCAAAGAAGTTTTATTTCAGCTGAGGGTTTTCAGTTGTTTACTGATGCAGGTGGTTCTAAAGGTTTTGTAGCTGTCTGGTGTAATTACTGGTGCTGTGGAACTTGGAGAAAGCCTTGGTTTGTAGTACTTGAATAAAAAAACTCTTGATACAGTCTTACATAAGGAGAGTTTGGATATAATTTTTGATTGACTGCAAGGAACTCAGTGGCTTTGGACTTTTTTGTAAAATATTACAGTTAAAAAGATAAAACAATTACATTTTGAACTAATTATTAATGTGACCATTCATTTTTACACCTTAATCCTGGGCAAAAATAGCATCCATTATTAACTCACTTTATTATCAGACTTATTTAATGTATTTCTTTTTTGCATGTTCAACATCACTGAGGGGTTTTACAACAATAGGTAAGTTGGTCATTTAAAACAACTAAACTAATGGCTGAATGAATCTTGGCTTCATTCTTCACATGACTGGGCTATTAATATTCCTGGCTATGCTCTCTTTCGGAAAGACAGGGTAAAATGGAGGGGTGGTGGTGTCTGTCTCTATGTGAGAAGTGATTTCAAAGCGAGTGTGAATGAGGACCTAGTTGATGGAGAGTGTGATGAGTCTGAAGCATTATGGGTAGATCTGCATATGAGTGTGCACAGTACAAAGGTTATCATTGGAGTTTGTTATAGACCTCCCAGTGTTAAAGAGGAGGTGGAGACTCTGCTCCTGGCACAGATAGAAAGAGCTGTAAGGGCTGGGACAGTGATAATAATGGGGGATTTTAACTACACGGAAATTAACTGGAGTAATGGCACTGCTGGGACAGCTAAAGGGCAACAATTTATAGACCTATTACAGGACAATTTTATGGTCCAGTTTATTTAGGCCCCATCTAGGAATGATGCTTTGCTGGACTTGGTAATCTCAAACCATGCAGAGCTTATTACCAATATTCATATAAAAGAACCTCTGGGTAACAGTGACCATAACATGATTTCATTTGATGTAAGCTGCAAGCAACAAACACAAATGGGAAAGATAAAAACACTTAATTTTAAGAGAGCAAATTTTACAAAGATGAGGGCTGCTCTCCAGGACTTAGACTGGGAGGGAATATTGGCATCAATGAACACAGAACAGAAATGGGAATTTTTTTAAAAAAACTGTATGCAAACTCACTGCAAAGTATATTCCCATGGGCAATAAATTTAAGAGGCTAAAAAGAAAACCTATGTGGCTCACGGCCAAAGTTAAAGAAGTTATAAATGATAAGAAAAGAGCATTTAAAAAATATAAAAATGAGGGAACACTATCATCTTTTAAATGTTACAAAGAATATAACAGAATATGTAAAAAGGAAATCAAGGATGCAAAAATTCTCAACGAATGACAGATTGCAAAAGATTGTAAGACAAACCCCAAAAATTCTTCAAATATATTAATAGTAAAAAGGTCAGGTCTGAGCATATAGGCCCTTTACAAAATAATCTAGAGTGCGTGACTGGGGACAAAGAGAAGGCAAACTTAAATACTTTCTTCAGCTCTGTGTATACAAAGGAGCATGGGGGAGCTTATGTCCATAATGGGGGTGGTAGTGACACAGCCACAAATGATCCACAATGGCTCAAAAGTGAAATGGTCCAGAAGTATTTAGACAGAATAAAGGTAGATAAAGCACCTGGACCAGATGGCATCCATCCACGGACCTTAAAGGAATTGAGCTCTGTCATTTCAAAGCCATTGTATCTCATTTTTAGGGACTCCTTAATGACTGGAATAGTACCACTGGATTGGCGTAGGGCCAATGTGGTGCCCATATTTAAAAAGGGATCAAAGTCTTTACCAAGTAACTATAGACCTGTTAGTTTAACTTCTATAGCTGGGAAGATACTGGAGAGTTTAATAAAAAACCACATAGATGAGTTCTTGTTGGATAAAAAGATTTTAAGCAACAGACAGCATGGATTCATGAAAGACAGAGGTTGTCAAACAAACCTGATTTCATTTTATGAGGAGGTAAGTAAAACCTTGGACAGAGGGGTGGTTGTGGATGTGGTATACTTGGATTTTGCAAAAGCGTTTGACACCGTTCCCCACACATGGCTAATGTGTAAGGTAAAGTATACAGGCTTGGAAAGATCAATTTGTAAATGGATAGAAAACTGGCTAAAAGACCGAATTCAGAGAGTAGTGGTTAATGATTCTTATTCTGAATGGTCTAAGGTTATCAGTGGTGTACCCCAAGGTTCAGTGTTGGGACCCTTACTTTTCAATATATTTATAAATGATATAGGGTCTGGGATTAAAAGTACAATTTCAGTGTTTGCAGATGACACAAAGCTATGCAGTGGAATAACTTCCTTGCAGGATGTCTCCAACTTACAAGCCGACCTCAATGCACAGTCTAATTGGGCGACTATGTGGCAAATGAGGTTTAATGTTGATAAATGTAAAGTTATGCACTTGGGGGCTAAGAATATGCATGCATCGTACATACTAGGGGGAGTACAACTGGGGGAATCCATAGTGGAGAAGGATCTGGGGGTTTTGGTAGATCATAAGCTTAATAATGGCATGCAATGCCAAGCTGCGGTTTCCAAAGCAAGCAAAATCCTTTCTTGTATTAAGAGAGGTATGGACTCCAGAGATAGAGACATTATTTTGCCCCTGTACAAATCATTATTAAGACCTCATCTGGAATATGCAGTTCAATTTTGGGCACCAGTTCTCAAAAAGGATATCGGGGAACTGGAGAAAGTGCAGAGAAGGGCAACCAAACTAATAAGAGGCATGGAGGTGCTCAGCTATGAGGAACGATTAGAGGATCTGAATTCATTCTCTCTTGAGAAGAGGAGATTAAGGGGGGATATGATCAACATGTACAAGTATATAAGTGGTCCATATAGTGAACTTGGTGTGGAGTTACTTACTTTAAGGTCATCGCAAAGGACAAGGGGGCACTCTTTACGTCTAGAGGAAAAAAGATTTCATCTACAAATACGGAAAGGTTTCTTCACAGTAAGAGCTGTGAAAATGTGGAATAGACTCCCTCCAGAGGTGGTTTTGGCCAGCACGGTTGATTGCTTTAAAAAAGGCCTGGATTCTTTCCTTAATGTAAATAATATAACTGGGTACTAACATTTTTAGGTAAAGTTGATCCAGGGTGAATCTGATTGCCTCTTGGGGAATCAGGAAGGAATTTTTTCCCCCGTTATAGCAAATTGGATCCATGCTTTGCTGGGGTTTTTTGCCTTCCTCTGGATAAACTGTGGGTGAAGGATTGTATATGGGATTATTTGGTTGTGTATGTATGTATGTATATATGTGTATATGTATGTATGTATATATATATATATGTTTTTTGTTTGTTTTTTTGGTTGAACTGGATGGACTTGTGTCTTTTTTCAACCTGACTAACTATGTAATGGAACAATTTTTGCACTGCTACACAACCAGGCATATTGTAGGGCAATGAAAAAGGGATTGCCAATCTCCTTATTGCCCTGCTTACTCACTGGTTCCCCCAATCAACCTTCATATAACTATAGGACATTGTTATGATGCAGAGGTCCATGAGAGAAAACAGTGAGATCTACAGAAGACCAAGGACATTTACTTCCCTGGAAGTGGTTCAGGATGCTGGACTTATCATCACTTCCATCAGTGTAGGCAAATGGTAAAGGTCATCATTCCCTTTCAGGTATGGTTGTTTGAATTTTGTTTGGTTAATGACAGTGTCCTTTCAATTAAACTTGTTGATGTATTTTTCTAAGATTTTTATTTATTATATACAAATAAATATTTCAACTGTTTCTTTTGGGGAAACAGAAACAGGCAGACTGCCATAGGTGACCTTGTTATGAACATTTTAGCTACCTGGCTGTCTCTGGCTTCAATACTTTATGAATCACTGACCTAGAAGTATTCAGATCAGAAATTCTGACTTTGCTTGCTACATACTCATTCAGGCTTGGTTATTAAGAAAATGCTGTAGGAAAGCAGCCAAATAGCATTCGCAAAAGCAAGCCAGCATGAGTTCCTTTTAACCTACTTCCTGGAGTATTTTATTGTGAAATATGTTCTCTGTCTGCAAAATGATTTTCTAAGTTCCTATCATAAGTTAAGTAGGCCATATGTCTAATTCGTAAAGAATTTTGAAGAAAAATGTTATAACTTCATGTGTGTTTATCAATATTATAAATATGTGCTTTTTAAATATTTTGTAAATTTGAGTACATTTTGAGTAATCTTAAGAAAAATATGCAGAGGAGATATGGATCCTAGTTCGTGTCTCCTCTTCGTTTATTCCACTTTCATATTTATTCATGCTGTTGTCATGAACTTCCTTTTAACTGCTTGTATAAGGCTAGGCAATTAATATTATAAGGATGCAAAGTTGCCTTACCTACTAACAGCTGTTCAGGGAACACATTGTGTGCTTAAGTTGAAAATTTTACTGGAGTGGGAGGTATGTGTTATATTGTTTGCTGCTCTTGTCAGCATGTGAAATAATATGTGTAATTTTATATCCAAGACAGACTAATGAAACAAGTACTCTAACGTGTTGATAAGGTCAGCACATAAAATTTGATGGCTGTTTTGCAGTTTAGAAACTGCATTTATCTGGATAGAAGAATAAGTGTCTAACTGACAAAAAAGAAGCAACATGCTAATCTGAAACAATACCTTTGTCTTTTCTAATTATGCTTCAAAATATGTTTACCTTGTAGAGTTAAGGCTTGAGAAACAATTTTAGTAATTACATAACTTGACCTCTTTGTAGTGGATAAATGTAACATATGAAATTATTTTTTGTGATTTAATCATAAATGAAACACTGGGGTTGAGTTAGTCAAGCAAAACGGCTGTTCAATTTGCAAAGGAAGTTGCACTTTGCAAGGTGAATGTAGTGCCCAACTGTGTTCAAAGAAAAAGAAAAAAACATAATTTTTGTTTGCATGCTATTCGATGATGGAAGTCAGCAGAGCTGCACCTCATTCCCTGAGTTCTGGGGCAAATGTGCTTGCAAAGTACAACTTGCCTTGAAAAATGAATGTCTATTTACCTTTATTAACCACTTCAGCCCCAGAAGGTTTACCTCCCTTCATGAAGGGGCCATTTTGTACGATACGGAACTGCATTACTTTAACTGACAATTGCATGGTCCTACAATGTCCTTTTTTCCCACAAATAGTGCTTTCTTTGGTGGTAATTGATCACCTCTTCGTTTTTTATTTTTTGCGCTATAAACAACAAAAAAAAGGCAGACAATTTAAAAAAAAAAATTACGCTTTCTGATAAAACATATTCCATAAAAAAATTAAAAAATCGAATTTCTTCATCAGTTTAGGTCAATATGTATTCTGCTATATATTTTTGGTAAAACAAATCCCAATAAGTGTATATTGATTAGTTTGTTCAAAAGTTATAGTGTCTGCAAACTAGGGTATATTTTATGGATTTTTTATTTATTTATTTTTTTACTAGTAATGGCCATTGCAGGGATCAAACCCACTCTGTTCAATAGCAGCGGGAGCAAGTTGCCGAAAGTGCACGTGTGCCCCAGACCCACTGCACAAAATCACGTACCTGTATGTGATTTTGCACAGGAGGGCCGCCCTGCTGCAGTATATCTGCATGGGGTGGCCCTTAAGTGGTTAAATCAATCCCAAGTTGCCTAATAAAAGGGATTAGATGTCATCATGGCATTCATTGGATTATGGAGATTAAATTAAAGGTAAATTTAGACTATGGAGACTGATTTTAGCATTGCATCAGACAACAATTTAGAAATTAACTTGTACATCCATAACTGCTCATTTATATCTCTCTATATGTATTTGACTATTCAGATATTAAAAATAAAGTAAAACTCCACGGCAAGGAATAGCAAATTGTCCCAGAACAACAATGAGTTCTTTAATGACAGATTGTGCAAAAACAAGATCATATTATTACTATGTATACAGTATATATAGTATATATACAGTAGTAGGATTTTAGCATTGAGAAAAAGATTTGAATATGTGAAAAGTTCAAGTATTTTCTGTTAAGTCCAAGGAAAATAGCAAAAAAAAAATCAGCAGTCAGCAACAAAAATAAAGTCAAATCCCTTTGGGAGCATACGAATAAAAGGCAGGTACAACACACCAATAACAAAGGTCATGCATTGAACACTTGCAATTCTTCTTGCCAGTTTTACAGACCCATTAGGCCCTCCCCATAGACAAGATCACACTCTCTCCAGCACTCTTTAGCAATCTTAGCAATGTAAAATATACATTTTCTTCAAAACAGAATAACAAAAAGAATGCAAAAACATTCAACATGTCATTGTTATAATTCTGTTCATTTACTGACAACAGATACAATTTTGAATTAAAACGTGAGTTAAGGAAGCAAGTTTCCTAGTTGTAAGGAAAAAGGACATTTGTGTATAGGAGATTACATGAAACATTCAACAGCCATATGCCAAGCATTATGTAACTGACTGTCAACAACCCTGATACAAGTCATTCGCAAACACAGATTTCACATATAGACTAGAAAATTCATATTTTGCAGATAAGGTTCCCAATAGGGTGATACCTTTGAGACACCTGGTTTAAAAAAGGCTTGTGACAGGTTCTATATACCATCCAGATATTTTAGGATTTTTTTGATCTGTGTGTGCATGTTTTTTGTATAAAAATTGTTCCAAAAAAAAAAAAACTTACCTGTACATAATTTCAAACAGTATTTTTTTTAATGCATGAGCTTTATAAGGGCACTGGTTTAAAGTTGAATTCCAGGCAGATATAAAAGAAATGCATTAACTCATTTCCATCCACCATTTGTATAAATATGGCATCATGCTGGGGCTATATTTATACACACACTCACCATTCAAGACAACTAATTGACACTTAGTGCAGCTGGCGACTCTTTATCACAGCTGTCACTTACAGCTCAGATCTCCACTGATGGTTGTGGACCTGATGCATTTTGATGCAGCTATATCCCAATCTTTGCAAGTCTCCATGTTGAAGCACATAAAACAATGGAGAAATTAAGAGCATGTGTGCCTGGAAGCCGCCCAATTCCTCTTCAGAAGCAAACTTTTGCCTTCATTACTATTGTGTTTTGCTGGGCTTCTACAGTGTCCGTGGACTTTTAAAGTGGAAGAACTTCTAGGCATACAGAATCTATTTTATCCATTGCAATATATGCTACAGGATGGATACTTTAAGCATTGGATGTGCGACTGCATTATGCAGAGGAGCCTTGATGGGGCAGTGCATATTTTTGCAAATGTTGTGCAGCTAAACTCTGTGTTTTAATGCAAACTGTTATACAGTGGGAAAAATGTATCATGCCCATCCAGGCATCAATGACCTCTAGGAATGAAAGGGTTAATAAAAAAAAAAAAAAAAGCAATCTTTTTAAAAAATCAAAACCTGTCTAAATACTTTCATTTTTCCGGAGGACGAGGAACCTATTTACACATATGGTGGAGGTGCGGTCAACTTCATCCTTTCCGGAAGACGATTTTTGCAATCTATAACGAAATCTATGATGACTGTCTTGACCCATTTCCCAAAATTGCCTTGTTATCTATCCTGCCAGGCTCAGTTAAACATCAAAAATTGATCCTTCTCAGGTTCTTATCAGTCAGTCTGTCACCTCATCACCAGATTCTGGAAATCTACAGTTACACCCCCATTACAACAGTGGATTGATTTAATCAATGATGTCATGCTTATGGAGGAGTTGCAGGCAAAGGAGAAGGGTATGTGGGATAAACACTTGAAACCGTGGATCATCTGACTTCACTATTCAGCCTCAGGCAAACTTTTAAACAGACTGCCTTCCCACTAAGCCATCCACCCAGAGCTCAAGAGTTGGTACGGCTGGAATTTGACATTACCCCTTACGGCACTATTTTACAGTGGGAAAAATGTATCATGCACATCGAGGCATCAATGACCTCTAGGAATGAAAGGGTTAATTAAATATTCCTAAAAAAAAAAAGCAATTTTTAAAAAAAATCAAAACCTGTCTAAATACTTTCATTTTTCCGGAGGTCGAGGAACCTATTTACACATATGGTGGAGGTGCGGTCAACTTCATCCTTTCCGGAAGACGATTTTTGCAATCTATAACAAAATCTATGATCACTGTCTTGACCCATCTCCCAAAATTGCCTTGTTATCTATCCTGCCAGGCTCAGTTAAACATCAAAAATTGATCCTTCTCAGGTTCTTATCAGTCAGTCAGTCCGCAATTCTTTAAAAAAATCAAAACCTGTCTAAATACTTTCATTTTTCTGGAGGACGAGGAACCTATTTACACATATGGTGGAGGTGCGGTCAACGTCATCCTTTCCGGAAGACGATTTTTGCAATCTATAACAAAATCTATGATGACTGTGTTGACCCATCTCCCAAAATTGCCTTATTATCTATCCTGCAGGGCTCAGTTATACATCAAAAATTGATCCTTCTCAGGTTCTTATCAGTCAGTCTGTCACCTCATCACCAGATTCTGGAAATCTACAGTTACACCCCCATTACAACAGTGGATTGATTTAATCAATGATGTCATGCTTATGGAGGAGTTGCAGGCGAAGGAGAAGGGTATGTGGGATAAACACTTGAAACCGTGGTTCGTCTGGCTTCACTATTCAGCCTCAGGCAAACTTTTAAACAGACTGCCTTCCCACTTAGCCATCCACCCAGAGCTCGAGAGTTGGTACGGCTGGAATTTGACATTACCCCTTATGGCAGTAAAAGTGCTCCATAAGTTTATTCTTACTCCTTTGTGTATGCGGTTACTATCAATGAATAATGATACTGAACTTAGTGTCTCTGATCCTTTCCAGTCCCCTCTCACCCCCTCATACCACCCCCTTCTCTTCTTTCTTTTTCCCTTCCTTGCTCCTTTCTCTTCCCCCTATTCTCCAAAGAAAAAATACCATCGTATACTGACTACACAGCACCACTTGCATACTGTTTAGCAGGAATTAACATATGTTCTGTTTAATTGTAACCTTGTTATCTCCCTACTATATTTCTCATATGCTCTCATATAAACATTACAATGTATATGTCATTGCGGGAGATATATTTACCTTTGTCCTCCCTGCATATTTTTTTTTTTTTTTATTATGGTATACGCTACTTGTTATACTTATAAAAAAGATATGATAAAAAGAAAATATTCAACCTAAGTACTTTCATTTTTCATTTGAAAGGCAGCACTGGGAGCCAATCATTTTTGCTGCATACCTATTCTATTTGTAAGATGCTATTAATTAGGTAGATGATCTTACAGGATATCCATTTTTGTTATGTTACCTTACCGAGTCAGAGTGATGAAGGAATTATCAAGAGAACATGCTCTTTTCCACACCCAGAGTGTGTCATTGGATTGGGACTGGCAGCTCTGATACAGCGCTAAGTTTTGGCAAAGGGTTCACCAGTGTCAGGAATCTGCAGCAGAGAAGGCCAGATCTGCGTAGCTACACTCAGAAGACTGGGACCTGACTGTGTATGCTTTAGGAAATATTTATTTACAGTGAGCCAAAATCCTCACAAACACAGGCACACAGCAAATAGAAAGATATAAGTCAACCAAAATCAAGTGACAGAATACTTGGCTAAGGAGCAGAATGTCTAACTACAACGAACTACTTACAATATATTCAAAATCAGGAACACAGAAAGGCAGGAAGAACTAGAGGTGCAGAAGGCTAGGGGAAAGGAGGAACTAAAATGGGAAAAGGAACATGGGAGAGTAAGAAGAGTGCAGCAGGGTACTAGGTACAAGGTGCCGGGCAAGAACAAAATCAGGATTACTGGCAAAACACTGACACACAATGCAGTAGTAAAGAAGAACATATATACCCTCCCAGCAACCAGCATCAGGTGGAGAATGATTACTGAAACTACTGGCTGCTGGGAGACACCTTCTGGTGGACATTGGAACTGCAAACTTCCACTCTGGAAAGTACATTGTCACTAGCAGGTGAATCAGGCCCTGACATCCAGACAGTTAAATATAAATCTGTTTTCTTCACAGCTTATTATAGATATTAAAAATAAAAACAACCCTAACATGGTCATTTTAAGTGAGACTACTCAAAAAAAGACAAAAAAGTCACTAGGGACAGAGGTTTAGTGTAAAAACTGATAAACACCCGAATCACAATCTGTAAAAAGTGGATTATAAGGCTCGGTTCACACAGGGGTGACTTGCACTCTGACTTGTGTCGCTTCAAGTCACCCCAAGTCGCTTGAAATCTTAAATCCCATTGAAATGAATGGGAGCTGTCTAAATGTACACTACTGAAGTCGATCTAACTTCAAAAAAAGGTTCCTGTTCGTCTTCAAGGCAACTTATATCCGACTTGTGCCCATAGAATTCAATGGAAGTCATCTCCAAGTCGGATCCCCCTCTATATTGAAGCAACTTTACAGTTTAAAAGAAAATGTTTTTTGAAAGAAACCCCTTCCCTCCCTTCTCTGATTGGCCACAGGCAAAGTCTCCTGGCATGGAGTAGCTGTCAGGGCACCAATAGCAGGAGGACTCTAGGACCCAGAGTCTGTCAGAGCAGGAGGACTCTAGGACCCAGAATCCGTCAGAGCAGGAGGGCCCTAGGACCCAGCATCTCTGGCAGCACATCTCATGGGCCTTTATAAGGAAGTCAGACCTTGGCTGGAGTGCTGTCTGATCTGCAGCTTTACCTGTGATTCTGTGTTACCTGCAATCTGCTATCTGGAGTTCACCCGGCTTGTTCTGACCTTGCTTATCGGATTCTGCTGCCTGCTTACTGTTGTATTATTTGCTTGTGACCTGACCATTCTCTGCCTATTGTCTGATATACCTGATTCCTGTATTGACCCGGCTTGTCTCATCTGCTCCAGTCTGCTGTATCCAGTATCCAGGGTTGCCTCCCTGTGCCAAGTGCCCAGCTGTCATCATCTGCAGCTAATCTGGTGAAGATCTGCACTCACCTGCATCTAGTAACCTGTCAGCCTCTACGGCTTCCACCAGGCACTCCTACCCCACTGTGCTCATTGACTGCTGTCTCCACTCCAGTGGTCAGTAAGCCAGAGTTGTATGAGAGGTCTCCTCCTACTGAAGTCAGGCTCTCCACAAAGGTACGTGACAAACATTACAGTAGCGTTGTAAGTCACTCGAAGTCGCCCTGAAGTCGCATTAAAAATTGCCTAGCAAAGTCGGATCGCCCCTGTGGGAAAGCGAGCTAAGAGGTTTGTATTTTATTGTTTTGTCAATACCAATGTAAGTAATGTTTTGTAAGAAACACTCTTGTCATGTTCAGTTGTCTATAGAAATTTTTTTAAAAGTTAGATTAGAGATGGGGTGAAATAATGGCAGCTTTAAGGAAATGTGTACTAACCCTAATACCCATTAATAGCAAGTTACCAAAGATTTATTTTGATGTGTATGCAGAAGAAGACCTGGGTCTTAGATTTTCCTAGTAAAACTCATATTGTAAGGCAGTGGCTCCAAAGCTGTGGCTCTGATGTAGACCTTTTCTTGACTTCATCTGGCACTTGGGGCACTGTTCCTCCCACTGACACTAGTGATGAGACGCTAATCCTTCCACTAACAAAAATGATAAAGCACTATTCCTCCCACTGCTACAAATGATGTTGCACTATCCCACTCATTGACTCCAATGATGGGCATAATTACTTCCATTGAGAGAACTTATGGGGCACAATTCCTCCCACCAACTCCAATGAATGGCATAATCTCTTCCACTGACACCATCAACACCCACAATGGGATCCAGTTATCCTCATTGACACCATTGATAGGGCACTATTCCTCCCAATTATACAAACAATAATGCATAATTCCCTCCACTAATCCAATGTTAGGGCATAATTCCTCCTACCATTGACTTCAGATGCTAGGTATTTTTTTCTACTCTCATTGAACACCATCCTTAAGGAATCTAGGAATTGTTTACTTCCACTGGTCATTGAGTCCCCCCAAAATCTGAAGGGCAGTGAACTGGCACTTTGTTTGGAAGGCTTGAGGACCCTACTGTAAACGTGCGGTCCATTCAAGCAGTTGAGAGCCAAATGTATAAAGCCTATAAAGGATGGCTCAACTGTTTTTAACCACTTGCCGACCGCCAACCGCAGGTTGACGGGGACAAAGTGGTTCGATATTGCAAACCGCCATCATACGACGGCGGCTGCAAGATCGTGCGCTCACTGTGTTCGGGGAGGGCCAGGGAGCGGGTGCCGCAGCCTCGATCGTCGCCGGCTACCTGCGATGCCCCCCCCCCGCACTGAAAGAACGGAGGTCCGTGTAAGTAAACACAGACCTCCATTCTGTGAGAGGGGAAGGGCTGTGATCACAGCCTTCCTCTACATGGAAGCTGAGATCACTTCCCTTCCCCAGCTAGGGCAGCCCAAACACAGTTAGAACACACCCAGGTAACACAGTTAACCATTAGAGCACCCCCTGCAGGTTCACCCCTTCACTGTCAATGGCATTTACAAAGTAATCAGTGCATCACTGTATAAATGCCAATGGTCCCAAAAAAGTGTCAAAATGGTCCGACATGTCTGCCCCAATATCGCAGTACCGCTAAAAATCGCACATCACCGCCATTACTTGTAAAAAATAAAAAAAAATAAAAAGCCCAAAAATGAATTCCCATCATCTGTAAACGCGACCACTTTTGCGCAAACCAATCAATAAACACCGATTGCGATTTTTTTTATCGCAAATATGAGGAAGAATATAAATCGGCCAAAAGTGATGAAAAACATTTTTTTTGTATTTTTTTTTGTATTTGTATTTTAGCAAAAAGTAAGAAATTTGGGTTGTTTTGCAAAATTGTCTCTTCTTTTGTTTATAGCGGCGATCAGAAAAGACGCAGCGATGATCAAATACCACCAAAAGAAAGCTCTATTTGTGGGAAAAAAGGACGCAAATTTTGTTTGGGTACAACGTCGCACGACTGTGCAATTGTCAGTTAAAGCGACGCAGCGCCAAATCGCAAAAAGGGCTCTGGTCCTAAAGTGTGAAATCCTTCTGGGGCTGAAGTGGTTAAAGTAAGGCCAAAATACAGAAATGTATAAAAAAAGAAACAAAGAAATATTTCTCCCCGCCAACAAATGGCGCTAAATTGCGAAAGACTTTTAAAAATTCTGACATCTGTTATACACTTTATAACAGTAATTACATGTTAATCATGTTAGTTTGAATGTGTTCCAAACAAAGTTAACACCAGCCAAACTTAATAGAGCATATGTCAGTTTTGAGCAAGAAAAATAAAAAGAGTCGATGTGCTTCTTGTTTGAATAAAGAGAGCAAGATATGCTTACATTAGTTAATTATGTTGTCTTACTTATTTAGCTATGGTTAAAAATATCAGTTTCTTTCTTTTTTTCTTTTAAGATTTGTTTACCTTTTATCATATTACTGAAGTTGCATACATTTCTATAATAAAAAAAAATAAGAATAAGAAGCATTAAACAGTTCAATCGATAAAAAAACACCATTCACCAGAACTTTTATAAGCAAAAGCTATGGATAAAATGATATACCCAGTTTGCATCTTAGTTGGTTTTAAGCAGTAAAACATGTTTATAACAGATCCTTTCTTCTTTAAGTAATATATTCCATTGAGTCCCCCACTACTTTTTTTAATAGGTGTTATTTAGTGTATAGAAAGTGGGAGTGAAATAAACATGTAAGTATCAATAAAATTGCTACTTCATGCTGTAAATGTTTCACATTACAGAAATATATTGTAGTAAAATGTTTTTTTTTTTTTGTTCAGTATATGTTTGGATATAATTATATTGATATTCCTTTGAATAACTACAGTATACATGTACATGAAACCATTTTAGAAAATTACCTCTGCATATGTACAATTCTGAAATACATTTTAACATTGTTTGGCTTATAAATAACCACATTATACAATGGGAAAATATACAAGAAAGCCCCAGTCCAGGTTTGCTTGATCTTAACTTTTGTCCTGGCTATGCCTGCATTGACACAGGTCATATACAGGACACTGACTTGTGTCTGCATTCCTCACATTGGCTTTTTCGATGGTTTTAAAAGCATTGTCTGCTAGTTATGGCCATGGTTTAGTTGCTGTTTACTTATAATGCAGCGTGTTAATCATACATATAGATGGCATGTTAGTTAATATGTAAGCATTATAATTTAATGATTCACAAACAAACTTCATCCTGTTAATGTCCATGGTAAAATATACACATACAGTGCCTTGAAAAAGTATTTATACCCCTTGAAATTTTCCACATTTTGTCATGTTACTTACAACCAAAAATGTAAATGTATTTTTATTGGGATTTTATGTAATAGATCAACACAAAGTGGGACATAATTGTGAAGTGGAAGGAAAATGATAAATGGTTTCCACATTTTTTACAGATAAATATGTGAAAAGTGTGGTTTGCATTTGTATTCAGCCCCCTGAGTCAATACTTTGTAGAACCACCTTTTGCTGCAATTACAGCTGCAAGTTTTCGGGGAGCTACCAGCTTCTAGAGAGTTGACATGTTTGCCCATTCTTCCTTGACAAAATAGCTCAAGCTCTGTCAGATTGGATGGAGAGCATCTGTGAACAGCAATTTTTAAGTCTTGCCACAGATTCTACGTTTGATTTAGGTCTGGACTTTGACTGAGCCATTCTAACACATGAATTTGCTTTGATCTAAACTATTCCATTGTAGCTGAGGCTGTATGTTTAGGGTTGTTGTCCTGCTGGAAGGGGAACCTCTGCCCCAGTCTCATGTCTTTTGCAGACAGATTTTCTTCTAAGATTGCCCTGTATTTGGCTCCATCCATCTTCCCATCAACTTTGACCAGCTTCCCTGTTCCTGCTGAAGAAAAGCATCCCCACAACATGATGCTGCCACCACCATGTTTCACAGTGGGGATTGTGTGTTTAGGGTGGTGTACAGTGTTAGGTTTCTGCCACACATAGAGTTTTGCTTTTAGGCCAAAAAGTAAAATTTTGCTCTCATCTGACCAGAGCACCTTCTTCCACATGTTTTCTGTGTTCCCTACATGGCTTCTCGCAGACTGCAAATGGGACTTCTTATGGCTTTCTTTCAACAATGTCTTTCTTCTTGCCACTCTTCCATAAAGTTCAGATTTGAGGAATGCATGACTAATAGTTGTCCTGTGGACAGATTTTCCCACCTGAGCTGTAGTTACCATGTGTCTCTTAGCTGCTTCTCTGATTAACGCTCTCCTTGTCTGGCCTGTATGTTTAGGTGTCTTGGTAGGTTTGCTGTTGTGCCATTCTCTTTCTATTTTCAGATGATGGATTGAACAATGCTCCATGAGATTTTCAATGCTTGTAATATTTTATTATAACCTAACCCTACTTTAAACTTTTTCACAACTTTATCCCTGACCTGTCTGGTGTGTTGCTTGGCCTTCGTGATGCTGTTTGTTCATTAAAGTTCTCTAACAAACCTCTGAGGGCTTCACATAACAGCTGCATTTAAACAGAGATTAAATTACACACAGATGAACTCTATTTACTAATTAGGTGAATTCTGAAGGCAATTGGTTACATTAGATTTTAGTTAGGGGTATCAGAGTAAAGGGGGCTGAATACAAATGCACACCATAATTTTCAGATATTTATTTGTAAATAAAACTTGAAAACCATTTACCATTTTCTTTCCACTTCACAATTATGTGCCACTTTGTGTTGGTCTATCACATAAAATCCCAATAAAATACATTTAGGTTTTTGCTTGTAACATGACAAAATGTGGCAAATTTCAAGGGGATTGAATACTTCTTCAAGGCACTGTATAGCTACACACCAGACTTGCTAGTGCTATTGCGTATACCTTTGGGCATTTTGCCTGTATAAACTGTAGAGCTGCCATATTGAATGTCCCAGATAATAGGAATGTCTGAGTTTCAAAAGACAGTTTTGTATTTGATTTATGGCTGGAAAGTAGATATGTTACTGACATCACAAATCACTTGATTGGCAGGCAAGAATTTCTGCTGCAATTGGGTTGTTTTAGCAGACATTCTCTAAATGTTGAGTGTAAATAGCAGCATAAAGTAAGCAGAGCCATGAACATAACAAGTATGCCCACACTGTAATTCATGTACAAAGATAAATGGGCAATTTAGTTTGAGTTTTACAGGTAAGGTGCTTCAGTGTATCTTCAAACTTGGGGGTGCATGATAATATGCATGATGATGCACATTTTCATGTGCATTAAGGCAGTGAGGCATTCAGTATTAATGGCACCTCAATGTACATATACAGGTACATAAATGCACCTGTCCTTCAGGGCACCACAGCCTATTGATGTGAGGGCAAAAATAGCACAGGTAAAAGGTGTCATGTGTTGAAACTCATTAAGGACCCATTCACTACATGTGTCAATGCAAGACAAAACCTGTTAAGGAATGGGCTAATTTGTTTAAACACATGTAGAAGTGCCCTAAATCATGAGCATCTATTTAACTATGCCAATGAGCACTTGGGGGCATACATGTAATTTTTTTTGTATGTCCTAACCTGGTGTACACTTTATTACATTACTTATTGTATCCTATGGTATGGCTAAGGGGAGTCTGTTATTTCATAGAGAGAGAAGGGGGGCGGTTGGGGTTATGACATGGTGATGGCAGTTGGTTCTGCATAACTGCTATTTCTGCCCTCCTGGGGGTAGTATTGTTATGTCTTCTTTGTTTTGTGTATTTTTATAACTGTACTATATGCTTTCAAAACTTAATAAAACAGAAGAATAAAAAACTGAACCAAAAATGGAAAGGGTATCCAAGCACTAAATATTTACATATGTACAAAACATTTTGATCTTTATCTAAGCTTTTCTACCTATATCAGATGGATTTATTTAGTTGGAATAAAGTGAAAAAAACATCCGATATGTATTATGGACATTAGTAAAACCAGCCAAATGATGTGTTTCTGTTTGTGATAAGAGACTTTCTAGCCATAGGTAAAAGTCCACCACAAATCAACCATCAGCAATAGCTGAGCCCAATAAATCTCCAGAAATTACATGGTTGTGCTCTACTTTTCTCTCAGAGCTCTGGTTTTCTTTCATTTAAGTCTTTGAGTGACACATATAAACTTTCAGCACCACTTTGGGTGACACATGCAAACATTCTAAAAAATACTTTAAATGTTTAGATCAATCGCAAGATAAGGATATGTTATACTAAAACATCACATATTAACCACATACATTATACAGAATACAATATTTTTAATGAGGTTGGTTCTATTTATATACATAGTTACCTTCTAAGTAATACAGTATCTAATATTTATGCATTTGTTTCAAATGGTCTGATGTCCTATGTAAACTGTTGTACAAAGAGTCACTGCTATATAAATAGATAAAAAATACATGAATGTAACCTTTATCCTCCTAATCTATTGCAAAGCAAGGGTTAAAAAATAAATCACAGACACAGAACTTCTATGATACAGAACATTGACCTTGGAAGTCATTAAACTTTAGTGCATAGACTTGACAAAAAATGCATTTAAAATATCTTCAAAAGCAATCAAAAACACAAAACAAATTAGCCTTTTACTTAACTACAATTTCCACTGAACTGCTTAATATTAAAACTCATTTGAATCTTTCACAAAAGAACACCCAAATTCTAAACACAAAGTGGAATAATTGAACCGAGTAATGCTAAAGTGATGTATTAAAAATATATTTCATTTGTTTTAGATTGCAATTTTCTCTCATAAATGATTTAATCATTATTTAAACAGTGTCTGGTACTGGTAAAGCATTTGAAGTAGTATCTAAATACTACCGCTTATTAATCTGAACCATTCAGTCAGAAGAGGCAGATTGCTTATCGCCTTATTTGTATTCAAGAAAAAGCAATTGCTATTCTTACTATTTATGTTATCTGGTCGGGAGCCTTTAATGGATGATGAAGTAAATGGTACGGTAAGGTCTTTTTTAATAGGAAATTCTATTTTTCATTCAGATTTTTTTAATAACTGTTACATATTTTAAGGTCTTGGCTAATAATTACTGAAAAATATGCTAATTATGGTCAGATATATGCTTTGTTTATGCTTATGTTTTCATTTATTAATATTTATGTTTAAATCAGGAATAAAGTAGAACTCCAGGCAAAAAAAACACTTGAAAAATATATAGATTTGCAATTCTGTTCAGCTGGTTTTGTAACAGGTTACAGATAAGTACCATTCAGTTAAGTGATCTTAATATTTCTAATTTAAGACCTACAACTTCCAAAGTCCCTTTATTTTTCACTGGATAATTAACCAGCTGTATGATAACTCTTATACATAGTTCAAGGAATAGAGCGGTGAAAGGGGAAACTGTAAAGCTGAGCCAGGATCCAGAGATGTCACCTGTCTGGTCTATGCAGTATGGTGGAGGAGTGTAAATCACATGACTGAATGGCAGGTACAATTGTTCACAAATATGTATTTCAAATGTTTATTTAGCTCTTTTTCTGCAGGTCTGCTTGTTTTAAAAACCTGAAGTATTTATTTATAAAGATCAGTGAAATGTTGGCTTTCCATTATGCTGATTTTGGCTCTTTGGTGGGTCATAGCATATTTCAGATAATTTACGCCTGTATATAATGCTCCAAAATATCATCCAGAGAAATTGACGATGATTACAAACACGGGGCATAAAAGCAATGGTGTGGTGTAGACCAATGTTCTCAGTTTCAAATATTTTAATTTTGTTTACTGACTTGTCATCTGTAATTTACAGGAGGAGTGTTGGTTATGATTGTCATTGTTTATCCTTTTATTATGATATAGAAACATGAATGGTCCCCTTCCAAAACATATCAGCTCAGTAGCCTTAGCAAATAGGTTGGTTTTACCATGACTGGAGAGCCACAAGCATTTGTACCCCACAATGCTCATACCTGCCAGTAAGCCATTTAGGACTATGCAGGTACCTCAATTAGAGGGGTTCACCAAAGCATATATCTTTCAAAGAACTGGGTGCTTTCACAATCCACTTACTTAATGCAAACTTACCAATGCACCAATAACTAGACTCTGAGTTTATAGAAAACATTAATGGGTTCAGTATAGGCACTCTGAGGAGTTAATTGCTTAATTTATTCAATACAAACTATTGCAGTGGCACTATAGTAAATATTGAATTTAAAATTGATAGTGCCAGGATGAAACAATGGGAATCCTTTACAATTCAATGGTTTAGCTTTAAACATTGAATGCACCATAATCTGTCTTCTCCTATCCCCTTACAAGTTTAATGGACTGTTCGGTGTATAGCAAAACTGTTATTAATAGAATTAAAACTGCAGAGTCATTTTTTGTGAAGTTATTGTAGCCCTAAATATGCTTATTAATACATATGCATTGACTAAACAACATTATATTTATACATCATGCCATGGTAAACCTCACCCGTAAAAGTTTAGGAGTGCAACAAAATACTGTCATATCAACATTCCGAATGAGCTGTTTTACACCTGCTGTGAAATTCATCCTTCACTACATTCAGAAAGAAGTACCAGACGTTAAATGAAGTGTGTAAAAAATGAGCAATCTGCATTGACTCCAATATACATCATCCTTGCTGACTTGTTGAGCAGGCTGGAGTAAAAAATCTTAATATGCAAAACTTCTGTCTTTTGGAAGTAATGTTCCAACTCATTGGAGCACGTTAACATCTGACAGGTTTCCACACTTGCTGATTGTCATGCAAGCACTCACCAGCAATGTCCTTTGGGTCTTCTGCAGGTGCATATTTAGTTTGGCAGCTGAAAGAGGCAGTGTCAAGCTGCTGAGTTATGACATAGCAAGCCTAGCTTCTGAAATTCTTTATGAAGATATTTACCTACTTGATTTGCTTTGTTGGAGGAATGTTATAAGCACTGGGATCATCCTTACTCTGGAGGGCTATAGAAAACGGTTGCATTATTGGGGGGAGTTATAATGAAGCTTACAATTAAACTAGCTTGAAGACATATTTGTTGTCCCTTGCAAGACATATCAAAAGTGAAAGGATCATATTTATCAATAGTATACATCCCCAAAGTGATAAGCCATATGGCTCACATCTAGGTGATTGCTGGGCTTGTATAACATTTGTTGAAATTTAGACTTTGTGCACATAATTATTCCACATACCAATAGTGCACTTGCTATTTTACAACTTGTTATCCGTATGCACAGAATAATAATTACAATTATATTCAAATTCAATGAAAATATTTTCAATTTCTCTGTCATCATTAAAGAGTTCTTGACCTCTCAGATTAAAGCCAAACATAAGATTTTAGCATACTTCATATTTATTATGTGTTTTCAGTTAACCACTTGACCTCTGGAAGATTTACCCCCCTTCATGACCAGGACATTTTTTGTGATATGGCACTGCGTTATTTTAAATGACAATTGTGTGGTCATGCGACAATGTATCCAAATAAAATGTATGTCCTCCTTTTCCCACAAATAGCGATTTCTTTTGGTGGAATGGTTGATCACCTATGATTTTTTTTTTGCACTATAAACAAATAAAGACAGACAATTTTGAAAAAATATATATTTTTTACTTTCTGTTATAAAACATATCCAATTTAAAAAAAAATCTAATTTCGTCATAAATTTAGTCCAATATGTACTCTGCTACATATTTTTTGTAAAAAAAATCCCAATAGGCATATATTGATTGGTTTGTGCAAAAGTTCTAGTGGCTACAAACTATGAGATATTTTTATTTATTAATTTGTTCCTTCCTAGTAATGGCGGTGATCAGCGACTTATAGCGGGACTGTGATATTTCAGTTGACAGTTGGACACTAACTAACACGTTTGACACTTTTTGGGGACCAGTGACACTAATATAGTGATCAGTGCTAAAATATGCACTGTCACTGTACTAATGACCCTGGCTGAGAAGGGGTTAAACATTGGGGGCAATCAAAGGGTTAACTGTGCGCTTAGTTAGTGTGTTTTTGGGAGGTGCTTTTACTAGGGGAAGACATGGATCCATGTCTTGCTTTGGAGGAACACAGGATCAATGCCTTAGGGAATCAGAAAGGAAACAATGGAGCTTCTAGGTGCAGCATTTCACAGATTTATTGCAAACAAGTGGTTAAAAACACTCACAAAATTCTCATCTAGTGGACATCTCTCTTCCTCGCTCCCCCAAGATGATGACAGCTGCTGGTCGGCTCTCTCCCCACACAGAGGTGTAGGATTACACGGACTATATGCTCGTTCCCTATGGGGATCTTGTAAGTGTTTTCAACCCCTTGCTTGCAATAAATCTGTGAAATGCTGCACTGAGAAGCGCCTTTGTTTCCTTTCTGATGCCCTAGAGCTGTTTCTCCTCACTGAAGTGCTGCTATTAGTGTAATTTCCAATTGCTGCTTGGGACCAGAGAAATTAACCCTTACAGAAGCACCCTCATCCCTCCTTTCTCTCCATGCCTTACCTACTGACAAAATGGTGATCTGCTTTGTTTACAAGCAAATCACCATTATGCCTCTGTGCTCGATCGGCGGGTGCTGGTAGACATCGAGCCTGCAGTACCCGCAGATCAGCTCCCGCTGTGATTATATTTTTAAATAAATATATATATATATATGTATATATAGTGGGTCGCCGGCAGGGCAGAGGTGTTAGATTACGTTATAGGTATGTGATCCAGCGCATCAATTCCACCTTGCCGTCATATAAGTAAGTGGTTAAATGACAGTCAAAGAGGTAATATTCTTGTACCCGCAGATCAGCTCCCGCTGTGATTATATTTTTAAATATAAATATATATATATATATATATATATATATATATATATATAGCGGGTCGTCGACAATGCAGAGGTGTTAGATTACGTTATAGGTACGTGATCCAGCGCATCAAATCCACCTTGCCGTCATATAAGTAAGTGGTTAAATGACAGTTAAAGAGGTAATATTCTTGTAACGGGTTGCTGTGCAGTGACACACAACCAGGGAAAGATGAAAGCACAATAATAATAATAATAATAAAAAATAAAGCTAAAAGGCTAAAATAAATAAAGAATAGAGAAACAACATTATATCAAAGTTATACAATGCAATAAAAAAATTCTCATATACTAGCATTCAAAATTGGAGAGGAAATCATTTCTACAAATATATCTTAGCAGAGTTTGACACTGTAACCATGAACTATTTAATTAATTAGTCCCATATTGTGTTGCATAGTAGGCATTCCATTGTATACGTTTTCATATCTGTTGGACAAAGTCACCGTTATATAATCTGAGGTCTTGGCCAGAAATCAAGAATAAAGTCTTTTTATTGTGGTTACAGTGAATATGAGGATTTCAGTCAAGGTTGTATCATAGCATTGCATTGTTTGAGATAAAGTAGAAAAGTGACCTCTTTGTTATCATTATAGGTTCTTGTTTTCTTTTTTTGGAGATTACCTTACATTGCATTTCTTACATTTTCACTTACTATACTAGAAAAGAGAAAAAAAAAAACATACACAATAAAGGAAAAGCTAGGCTATGAAAATCAAAACACAAGCAGCTACCATAATAACAATGAAACTTCATTGTAGTGTAAAGTCACAAGCATGAACATATACTGTAGTCGCATTTTAAACATTATGAATATTTAAACATTATGATTATTTCATAAAATACATTTTAATTAAAATGCATAATTGTATTTCTGAAATCCTTAAAAAATGCATAACCTAAAGGTCATCTAATAAAAAATGTGGTGCACTCTGCATTGGACTTGGTTTAAATGTGTGTAATTCATAATGATTTTACCTGGCCTAACCTCTACCAAGCCTGTGGTTTGCAGTCTCCAGGTCTCTGAAAAAATTTCAAAGGGAATTAACACCCTAGATGTACACAGGCACAAGAAAATGGGGGGGGGGGGGAACTAGTGAAAGTACCAAAAAAAAATAACACAAAAGGATAAATTGTTCATGTTATGACAGCATTAGCAGTCTCTCTTTCAATCAGGATCTGGGGAGGCTCCCACCAGCAAACAATGTACAAAGGAAACAAGGAAGGATAGAAAAGAACCGCTATCTAAGTGTAACATGCATGAAAACATTTTTATAAAATAAAACACATAATTATGTACTCACGTGTACAAGCTATTAAAAAGAATATTAATACGTCTCCAGCAGGTTGGCAGCCTTCCAGGTGGCCAATGGTAAGCAAGCCCCTCTGGGTGAACGTAATGTAAGGTGCTTGGAACCAGAAAGTTAACATGGGGAACAACAGGAAGAGCCTCATTCCTTCCCCCCCGAAAATATCAAAAGAATATTTTGGCTTGCGAGCGCTCGGAATGGCAGCCTAAGCCGCGAGCTCTCTGCATTGACCAGGGGGAAAAGCGACTACAGAGCCGACCACAGGCAGCATCCACCAGACCAACTGTGCCCCTAAGTGCCGGTTACCGTGGAGACATCATGCAGTGGAAAAGAAAGGAAGACCGGCAGCCGCAAAAGCTCACAGACTTCTTCCTCAGACTGGCCCCGCACGAACGGGGCCTTCAAGATGGCGCCGAAGCCGCGGCTGAACACAGTGTGGCGGCTTACACAGACCTCCCAGATGCTGACTCGGATGACAGTCGAGGGGCCCCTGATCATCTCCTCACTCCCACTGCACGACGCAGTCCGACATCAGCCAGCCCTGCCAAGGCCAGGATGCGCCTGGATGCCGCTCACCAGGACACAGTGAGTAATGGAGCTCAGGCCTCAGGCCTAGAACATAACCCACAGCACCACATCACCTCATTTCCCACCTCAGGACAGCCGGTCCTATATACAACTATGAAAGACATGCTATTGTCTTTACAGACCTCACTCATGTCCAGTATTTCATCTATATTTGTCAAAGTCACAAACGAAATACGCCAAATTGATGACAGGGTCCAGCACTTAGAAGAAAAAATGTCTGACTGCACTCACACAGTAAATAACCTCATAGATGCCTACACTGAGCAAAAAGAGGACATGTCATGGATCAGGGACAAGCTGGCCGACCTTGAGGGCCGCAGCAGACGGAACAATCTGAAACTGAGGGGGGTCCCCGATTCGGTTCTACCCCAAGGCCTTTTAAAATACGCCACGGATCTGTTTTCGTCCCTGCTTCCCACGTTGTCCCCAACGGACCTGATTATCGATCGGATACACAGGATTCCTAGGCCCAGCCACCTGGAGGAAAATGTCCCTAGAGATGTCCTTATGAGCATACATTTTTTCTCCACCAAAGAACAAATTCTAGCCAGAACACGTCAAATGCCCACATTTCCAGCCCCTTACGAAAGGATCCAAATTTACCCTGATCTCTCTAAACACACCCTACAAGCCCGCAGGGAGTTAAAGACAGTCACCAAAGCTTTAACCAACCATAAGATATTATACAAATGGCGCTATCCAGCCACAATCCTGACCACGCACAACGGGAACACACATGCCATCTCATCCTTAGAGAAAGGCATGCACCTTCTCCACTTGTTGGGCATTGTACCGGAGCTGTCGGGAGACTCTGACTATACACGCAAGCGAGGAGTCCCACAACCCCAAAGGAAACATAACAAGGATGGCCGCAACCCCAGACACAAGTGATGTAAGCCTAAGAGCAAAACACAAAGAATCCCCTGGTCAAGCACAATGCTCAACTTTTTGAGTTCAGTAGACTTTACCCCCCCATCTTGAAGCGGCTACCCAGTTAACTCGCCGCAAGTTCTTGTTAAAGTTATTAACGATTATCTGATCATACGCGATCAATATAAGAAGTGGTGTAATATTCTTTCATCTCTCCTTTGTACATCACCTCACCTCCTTCTCTCTAGTTCTCTCTTTCTCCCCTTTCCTTGTCTATTTCCTCTTCTCCACTGTCCCAAGCAGCCCGCAATTCAACTCCTGATCCAAAGAACACCCCAGAGATAACTCTCCACGTCGCAAGAGAAGACCAAATGCATATACCCCCAGAAGAGACCCATCTCAGCATCTCCAAGCATCTTCATACAGACTACAGAACAGTGAGTTGACCTACTTTGCACTCTACACAACCCTCACCATGCCGATTAACATTTTATCCATGAACATAAATGGACTGAATCACCCAGTTAAATTGGCCTCTCTTTAGAAAACGGCACTTCAGCATAACAGTGACTAATTGTGTGTCCAAGAGACCCATTTTCTAAGAGATCAACATCCACGATGCACCCACCCCCAGTTCAGGCACTATTTTGAGGCCTCCTATACAAAAAAACAGAGAGGAATACTTATAGCCATTAGGAATATGGTTGACTTTCAGCTCCACCAGTCCGTTACAGACCCGGAAGGATGCTATATAATCCTGGTGTGCAAAGTCAACTCAGTAGACTATACCCTAGTTACCCTGTATGCTCCCAACCAGAAACAAATATCTTTTATCAAAGCGGTAATCAAATCTGCGAAAAAACTTCAACATGGCCATCTTCTCCTCTGTGGAAATGTCAATATTGTTCCTGACACCAAGATGGACACGTCAGCTAATGTTAGAAGATACGATTCCCCACTGGGAAACCTTTTGATCTCCAACGAGTTATTGGACGTGTGAAGGTTCTCACGAGCGAGAGGGACTATACTTATCTCTCTCCCCGTCACAACACCTACAGTACACACGTATTGATTTGTTTATCTCTGACAGATTACTTTTGAGAAGTGTACTTTCCTCAGTGATCCACGCTGTCACCTGGTCTGATCACGCACCCATTAGCATTTTACTAGCAGATGATTCCAACAATCCACACGCCTACAGTTGGCGTGCTAATTCCTATCTCTTACAAAACGATCCACACAAAACTACCCTCCAGAACCATCTTGAAAACTACTTTAACATTAATGTTGATTATACCACAGACCCGGTGACAGTGTGGCTTGCCCATAAAGCAGTGCTAAGAGGTCATTTAATACAAATGGGATCTAGAATTAAGAAACAGAGATTTGTACGGTTAGAGGAGCTTAACGCAGCAATTGTAGATGCAGACCAAAAGAACAAAGTCTCCCATTCCTCCAATCTCCAAAACAAACTTTTCAATTTGCGCCTCAAATTATGCTCCCTTCTTCTGGAGTCCTTTGAGCGATCCCACAGGAAATTAAAAGCCAAATCATACACTATAGGGAACAGAGCGGGTAAGGCCATGGCCTCCTGAATTAAAGGGCACCGCATTAAAACCAGAATTACACAGATAATTCATCCATCCACCAACAACAAAATTCTCAAACCTCAAGATATAGCGGATACCTTCAGCCAATACTACGGCGAACTATACAACCTTAAAGATGACCCGCTTACCCACCAGCCAACATATCATGAAATACAATCATTCCTACAACATATCAACCTTCCCTCCCTAACACAAGATCAGATCAGTGATTTAAACAAACCCTTCACCACCTCTGAACTAGTGGACATTATCTCTCATCTCCGCCCATCCAAATCTCCTGGCCCCGACGGTTTCCTCGGAGAATATTACAAGCAGTTCCAAGAGATTCTTATACCCCACTTAAAACAGGCCCTAAACCAAATCGCCTCCTCCTCCACCATCCCAGCTGAAATGTTAGAAGCCACTATAATCACACTCCCTAAGCCTGATAAAAATGCTTCCTCCCCAAAAAATTACCGGTCCATCTCGTTACTAAACCTGGACCTAAAGATCTATGCTAAACTACTAGTCAATAGACTGGCTACCCTACTCCCAACCCTTATCCATGACGACCAAAACGGGTTTACGAAAGGCCGACAATCCTCAGACGCCACCAGGAGGATATTGGATTTGATCCACTTTGCGGAAACGTCTCGAACGCCTTCTCTGCTCCTGTCTCTGGATGCAGAGAAAGCGTTCGATAGAGTAAATTGGACATACCTCTCCTCAGTCTTATCCAAATTTGGGACGATTTCTAGATGCGGTCATGACCCTCTACTCTACCCCATCGGCAAGAGTCTCTACCTCAGATGCCCTATCAATGCCGTTCCTAATAACTAATGGCACGAGGCAAGGGCGCCCCTTGTCTCCCCTGATTTTCAACTTAATGATCGAACCCCTAGCAGAACACATCAGATCTAACACCAATATCACAGGCTTGAAGGTGGCCTCCCAAGAACACAAGTTAAACCTGTTCGCTGATGATGTCATATTAATCCTCACTAACCCCTCTTCCTCACTCCTTGAGTTCCAGAGGATTCTGTCCTGGTTCAGTAAGGTCTCTTATTACAAACTAAACGACTCCAAATCTTCCATTTTGGCCCTTAAACTGGATGCCACAACTCAACTTTTACTGCAGCAACAATTCCCATATGATTGGGCCGAGTACAGTATAGCCTATCTCGGTATCCAAATTACTAAAAGTCCAAGGCACTCTTTAAAACCAATTATCTCCCGTTCCGCACCCAGTTGCAATCAGACCTCCTTACCATGTCTAAACTTGAGTTTTCATGGATGGGCAGACTGTCTGCTTTCAAAATGGTACACCTCCCAAAAATCCTTTACTTCTTTAAAACACTCCAGATTCCTATCCCATTCTCCTACTTTCATTCCCTGCAGCGCATACTCTCAGCATTCATATGGGCGGGGAAAAAACCTAGAGTAGCTCACAGAATTCTGATCAGACAGAGACTGATAGGAGGAGCCGGATATATAGACTTTGCAGATTACTACAAGACAGCAATTCTAACAAACCTGACCGACTGGTTCCGCCCTACTCCCATATCCACTTGGGGGAGAATAGAAGCCTCCTTCATACCAACCCCCACCCTAAGAGACTGGTTACTCTCCTCACCACTAACACCCAAGACACCAACTCATATCCCTCTAGCAATGCAAGCGTCAGTTTCAGTCTGGAGGGCACTGATAAAGGAATCCTCTGAGAGCCCCACTGCAATCCCTATCCAAGTCCCCATTTCAGCATTGACACATATCATTGATTCAATCCAAATCTCAAGATGGCAGAAAAAAGGCATTCACTTTGTCAATAACCTCTTTGTAGAGAATACTAAAAAACCTAAATCCTTCGCCCCTCTCCAAGAGGAATACAAGTTGCACACATTGGAAGCATACACCTACCTACGCATCCAACACTGCATTTCACACTTCAGCGCTTGGCCTCTGAAAATTTCCCAACAGATTTGGACTCCTTACCCATCTCCACAGCCCCATTCCAAAGCCATTGCGCTTTTCTATAACACACTCCAGCAAAAAAGCATCCCACACAAGATAAGACCCTATTTAAATTGGGAACAAGATTTAAACCAGGAGTTCACTACACAACAATGGAAGGGGGCACTTACCCATACATTCCAGGCCACCAGAAATTCCACTCTCTGGGAAATGACCTTAAAAATATTGCAAAGATGGTACCTCACTCCCATAAAAATCGCCAAATTCAGCTCCAATACATCTCCCAAATGCTGGAGAAATTGCGGCATTGATGGTGATCTCTACCACACCACGTGGTCTTGCCCATCATTAAAACCCTACTGGTCCACAGTGTTTGACCTAATTTCTAAAGTTGCTGAGATGCACATCCATCCAACACCTGCACTAGGCATTCTATCCCTGAACATAGGAGACTTCCCATCAACTCTCCGACACCTTGTCATTAACATTCTACTGGCCGCCAGAATTGGCATAACAAGAAAGTGGAAATGTCCACTCCCTCCCACAATACAGGAAGTCATTGAAACGACTGCGCTTATGAACATATTATGGCCAACTCCTTAGGAAACATGGACTCCACAGTCCAGAAATGGACTGCTTGGTCTCGATGGAAATCCCTATATCTATGATAGACCTTTGTACTTTGGGTCTGCACATTACAGATGGATGAGTCATTTCACTCCTAGGAGTAGCGCAGCCCTCTTCACACTAGCGACAAATATGCCCTTCTTTGGTCACAGCAAGCACCCAGGGGGGTGACTAAGAGGCAAGGAAGTATGGGATAATCCCTCAACTAGACATCCGGCTGGAAGTCGCTTTAAGCTCTACGAACGAGCTCTCTGCTACAGATAGCGAGCTGCGCTGCTCCAGGGACCTCTCTCTTCTTCTTCCTACCTCTGCCTCTTTCTTTCTTCTCTTTCCTCTTCACACCTTTGCCCTCCTTACTAACTAACTACGTTTGTAAACTACGTTTGTAATAGTTTCAGTTGTATTTGCCACCCTGGTTATCCTTATGGCATGTAACATTTTATTTGTATCACGCAGACTCTGGTCTGCTATACATGTACGTATCCCTATATTCCCTTCCCTTTCATTTGTTGTACAAAAATGACTTCAATAAAAATCTATTGAATTAAAAAAAAAAAAAGAATATTTTCTCTAAAAATACACAAAAATGATTATTAGCGAATACAAACACAACATAACTTGTAAATTTCCTGCTAAATCGAAAAGATAAAAACTGCGCTATTAAAAAAAATTCTCTGTGTATCAGTGAGGTCTTGGGGCTCATTCACATGAGTGCTGTGGCCTGTACAGTGAGAATTAGAGTTTAGTGTTTGTGGCTGGAGGCATCTGGATCTGTGAGCAGGCAGCCTATGTTACGCTATGGGGATGCAGCGACTGTACAAATACAGCCACAGGTCCTAATTTGACAGGCACATGGGTGCAGATGTATGGCCCTGAACACAGCCATTGTGTTCGTACAGCCACTGTGTCCCCATAGACTAACAGATGGCTACACAAATAAGCCAGTCAGTCATACTGTATGGACCAGAGAACCTATGTGAATAAGCCCTTATTTTTTTTTTAGTTTTCACAATGTTTGTCATTATTTTTTACATTGTTTAAATTATATTTTTCCACAATTCTGTGGGGGCTTTAGTAAAATAACAGGGATCTAAGTGGATCCCAATAGTTCCCCAATCCTTTCTTTGCATCCTCAGCTGCACTACAGATGAATGAACAAGAGGCGCTCTGTACAGAGGCTCCTGTTCATTCACAAATAGAAGCACAAGAAACTATGGCTTCTCCTCCTCTGGCTTCTCTTTCTCTCCCTCCTACCAACTTTCAAGCTGCTGCAGGGGGAGTCACAGAGGGGATAGGTTCCTATAAGTGCCCCCCACCACACTGATCCCCCCTCTCCTGTCCGGAATATGATTCCCCCTGCTGTCCAGACCCCCTGATGAACTGATGGGGCCCCATACAGGAGAACCAGCTTTACCCCCATATGAGCAGCTATGGCTTTATAAAGGCACTGTTTTCTATATATATTAAAATAAAAATACAATTATTGTACAACATATGTTTTCAGCAGTCCTCAATTTGCAACAACAAATACTATTAGGCTCAATAAACCACAGTAATACATGTAAAAAACAAAAGCAGTGCTACCTTACTAATAAATAACTTAACAATAACCACGGAGCCCTCTAATGTATGGTATCATCAATACATTTCAATATTACCACAATACCAGTCTCTGTGATATATAACTACACATATAATACACATCAAACTAAAAATAAAACATTAAAATTGATACTTCCCAGGAATGCAGGAAACCCCTCATATATATACCAAGAGGACATACCCCGGGGTAGTCAAGTAGTCCCCCAGACCTGTCGTCCCCCT
>BLSH010033900.1:1459289-1483967 GCA_018402905.1 Glandirana rugosa | reverse complement strand
CCGGCGGCGCGCGCGCACTCACAGTGCGCATTATCGCAGCCGCCGTCGTATGACGGCGTTTTGCGATAACGAACCACTTTGTCGCCGTCAGATGCCGATCGGCGGTCGGCAAGTGGTTAAAAGGGACACACAGACTTTACAGATGTGTGCAGAACAGATGTTCAGTTATTAGCGGCTATATTAAAAGTGACACACAGACTTTACAGATGTGTGCAGAACAGATGTTCAGTTATTAGCGGCTATATTTAAAGTGACACACAGACTTTACAGATGTGTGCAGAACAGATGTTCAGTTATTCCCGGTTATATTTAAAGTGACACATACAGTTTCCAGATGTTTGCAGAACAGTGATATGGGTTCTCCCGGCTTGTTTATACTTTTTTGACACAGTTTGAAGATGATTTTAGCACAGTTATATGGCCTCTACCGTTAATTAATACTTTTCAGACCCAGTTTGAACATGATCCACATTCACCTCCATTTTTGCTTTTTTTATGTTTTGATTTTTTTAAAAATATTTAAAGTTATTTCCCTGTCCCCATTTCTTTGTAGGTCACTTGTCCCACCCTTACCCCCATTTTCCTTCCTTTTGCAGACCTCTAGGACCTTCCTGGACTTTTTTACAGCAATTTTCAGAACTTTCATTAAAATTACCAGAACCCCAGACCCGAACCCAGACTTTTTTTGAAAAGTCCGCGTTCGGTTCCGGCTCCCGGACACCCCAAAGTTCGGTACAGACCCGAACTTTACAGTCCGGGTTCGCTCAACTCTATTCAGGAGTATATAGAGCTCCTGTTCCATGGCAACTGCTGGTCTCAATCGACTGGGTGGAGACAAAACCCGTTTTAACCACTTGTCGACAAGCCGCCATAATTATACTGTGGCAGGTCTGCATGTTCCTGTGAATCACTACAGCTGTACGTCGACCCTATAACCACTTCAGCCCAGGAAGGATTTCCCCCTTAATGACCAGAGCACTTTTTGCAATTCAGCACTGCGTTGCTTTAACTGACAATTGTGTGGTCATGTGACATTGTACCCAAACAAAATTGACGTCCTTTTTCCCCACAAATAGAGCTTTCTTTTTGGTGGTATTTGATTACCTCTGCGGTTTTTATTTTTGTGATATAAACAAAAAAGAGCACCAATTTTGGTCAGTTTAGGCCGCTATGTATTTTTCTACATATTTTTGTTTAAAAAAATCACAATAAGCTTATATTGATTGGTTTGCACAAAAGTTATAGTGTCTACAATCTATAGGAATAGATTTATGGCATTTTTATTATTTATTTATTTTTTACTAGTCATGGCGGTGATCTGCAATTTTTAGTGGGACTGTGATATTGCGGCAGACAGATCAGACATTTTTGATACTTTTTTGGGACCATTGACATTTATACAGCGATCAGAGCTAAAAATAGCCACTGATTACAGTATAAACGTCACTGGCAGGGAAGGGGTTAACACTATGGGGTTAAGTGTTCCCTAGGTAGGTGTTTCTAACTGTGGGGGGAGTGTAGTGATTTGGGATAGAGAGAGAAAGCTGTTCCCAATCACTGGGGACAGCAGATCTCTCTCCACTTCTCTGTCAGAATGGGGATCTGTTTGTTTACATCAACAGATGCCCATTCTGACTCTGTGAGGCGCAATTGCGGGTCCCGTTCGCGCCTGCTACAGTCTCTTAAAGCGCCGCAGTACAGCTATGCCAATTTGTGCAGCAGAGCCGACCTGCCACCATCAATCAATGGCAGCTGGTCGGCAAGTGGTTAAACATCTATAGCAGGCGCGTGTGCACCCACTGCACAGTGGGGGGAGCTGATGCGCATTGCCAGCGGCCGTGATGTCTGCTGGCCACCTGCAATCACAGAAAAGGGAAGCAGAATGGGTATTTGTCTATGTAAACAGACAGATCCCCATTCTGTCAAGGTAGTAGAGAGAGATCTGTTGTTGCTAGTGATCAGAAACAACATTCTCTCTCTATTCCCAGTCAGTACATTGTCCCCACAGTTAGTAACTCCTCCCTAGGACACACTTAATCCCTTGATCACTCCTAGTGTTAACTCCTTCCCTGCCAGTGACATTTATACAGTAATCAGTGCCTTTTTATAGCACTGATTGCTGTATAAATGTCAATGGTCCCAAAAAATTGTCAAAAGTGTCGAATTGTCCGCCGCAATGTCGCAGCCCCATTAAAAATTGCTGATCACTGCCATTGCTAGTAAAAAAAAAAATAATCATAAAAATGCCATATATCTATCTTCTATTTTGTAGATGCTATAACGTTTGCACAAACCAATCAATATACGCTTATTGTGATTTTTTACTATAAATATGCAGAAGAATACACATTGGCCTAAACTGATGAAGATTTTTTTTTTTTTAATTATATCACAAATTTAAAATTATTGTTTTTTGTTTCAAAATTTCCAATCCTTTTTTGTTTACAGTGCAAAAAATAAAAACCGCACACGTGATCAAATTCCACCAAAAGAAAGCTCTATTTGTGAGGGCAAAGGACATCAACTCTGTTTCAGTACATCATCGCACAATGTCGCAATTGTTAGTTAAAGTGATGCAGTGCAGTCTCGCAAAAAATTGCCTGGTCATTAAGGGGGGAAATCGTCCGGTCCTTAAGTGGTTAAAGCGTTTGTTACCCCAAAATGTCATTGATATGTGCCTGCTGTGTCATGTATCTGTATGAGAAAGTATCCTGTTCTCTTTGTATTTCTTCCTTTGTGTGAAGTACCTGGTGTTCCTGCTAATCCTCTTGATTTCCTATTAAAACTGACCACACTAAGCAGGAGAGCATACCGTGGTCAGTTCTCTAGCTATGATGGGAACTCAGCCTGCTTTCCTCCAATGATCAGGCATGTCCTAACACACACACCCCTGCACAGTCATTCACTGGGAAGCTCAGTGTATTACTGCTCCCCCCCCCCCCAGCTCTTATGCAGCTGAGAATAGAGGGAATGTGATCACTTATAAGAAAGGGAAAAAAGGAATTTAGTTTGTTTTAGATCGATATAAAATGATTTGCCTTTCATTTCTATTTTAAACTGAATGGGTTGTTTTACAAGGTGATTGTTTAAAAGCTAGCCAAACCCTTAGTGTCTTGCTTGAGATAGTGTGTGTAACACATTTTTCACATCCCCTGTTTGTCTGCCCTGTTGCTGTGCCTGTTAGTTTGGATTCCCTTAATGATCACCTAAGATTGAATATTGACTATGTTCAGAACTCAGCCTTCTCTGAACCCGGACTGTCACTGACCACTCTGCATGTCTGTGAACTACAAGTACCTGCTTGCTGTGCTCAGTTCAAGTACCTGTTCGATGTGCTAAGTTTCTCCTGCCCTGGCATGGTGGCCAGGCACTGTAGCAGAAGGCCTGCTTGCCTTACGGGTAAGGGGGCTGCTATAGGCAAAAAACACAGAAGCTATAGTGCCTGACCACCTATGTTAACCCCTTTTCGCCACCGCCTCCCAACCCTTTAAAGAGCTATTAGATGCAGGGAAGTCCAGGCAGGCATTTGGGTCATGTGACCATTGTGAATGGTTTTCACAGCAGCCACATGATCGGAACATTTATGATCCAAAGTATGCATCGGGAGCTTTCCGATCCCTATTGGCAACTGTGCTAGGAACATGCAGGGCACGGGCTCTCAGCATATAAATTTTTACATTTAGGCCACATACTGTATATGTGGCCTCTCAGGCTTAAAGCCCCCTCGCCAAGAGGGATGAGGTTAAGGGTAGGCTGACAGTACAATAGTATATACTGCATACTTTAGTATGCAAAAACATACAGATCACACTATATCAGTCTATAAATGTTCACAAACAAATATTTAAAGCACAACTGAATTCCATGGAATAGATGTTCAATCATATAAAAAATGTCCTTTTGCATTGTCTCACCACATAACTGCTATAGCAGTTGCACAGTACAGTATATTTAACCACTTGCCACCCGGGCCAATTCTGACACTTCTCTCATATACAGTATGTAAAAATCATTGTTTTTTTTGCTATAAAATTTAACCCCCAAACATTATATTTTTTTTAGCAGAGACCCTAGAGAATAAAATGGTGATTGTTGCAATTTTGTTTTGTTACACAGTATTTGCGCATCGGTTTTTCAAACGCAATTATTTTGGAAATAATACACTTTGCTGTATTAAAAAAAAAAACAAAGCACAATATGTAACCCAATTTTATTGTAAAATATGAAATATGATATTATGCTGAGTAAATGGATACACAACATCTCATGCTTTAAAATTGATTGTGCTTGTGGAATAGCAGCAAACTGTGTTACATAAAACTCCCCATAGGCGACAATTTAATCATTTATACAAGTTACCTGTTTAGAGTTAATAAAACCCAAATCTCTCCTCTAAAATGTAAACCATTAAATTAAAAAAAAAGGACACTGATCTATTGCTTCTAACTGAGGACCCAGTTAGGCATCAAAATTTGACCACCAGTGCATTCAGTAATGTGAAAAAAGTGGTGTTGCTACTATTTGTCTATGTTAGAATTCTGGTGAGTGAATTTATATGGTTTGCATTTCTTTTTGTTTTGCCTTTCCTATGTTGGTGCTTTACTTGCACTCTGTATGTTGCTATATAAGTAATTTTGCTGCTGCGGCTATCACCCTAGGGAAGACTGGGTCCTCTCCCTAGTTCCCAGTGGATATGCTACATATAGTCCTGTTTTTTATTAGTTTAAAGTATTCTGCCCTCATCTTCATAAACCAAGAATGTTAGAAATACAAAGCTTATTCAAGCTTATCCCTTCTTAGGGCTTGGACCTAGAGGAGTGGGAGGAAAGGTATTTGATGCTTACTGATTGACTAGCACAGCTGCCAACATGTTTCTCTCCTTATCTGTCCGGTCTGTGGGTTGTGATTGGTGGTTTCATGGTTCAATTGTAGAGGGGGTAGGGATTCAACCCATAACCTCAAATACTGCTCCTCACTTACCACACCCAATGGTATTTGAGATACACGTAGCATTATGACTTTTGGAGATACCCAGAGGAATTTTTTTGTGATTGGGATACGGACCATGTGAACCTGCTGCCCCACCAATGTGGCAATGCAGGTTACTGTTTGATCTACAATTTTGTTTTGCTCCATGAACCTGCTCCCAGTCCTACTTAGCAGAAACACATCCAATACTAAGGGGTGTTATCTGTTCACTAACTCCTTCTTGTTTCTACACACCTCTGCCCCCCCCCCCCCAATTGCTTCACACAAGTAAGCACAGACTCTCCCCAACAGTAATTGGTTCACTAAGGGTTCATCTGGTACAATCTGGGGCACTTTTAACCTATGCTTAACATTTAGTAGCCCTTATCACTACCCTTTGCCCAGCTAAATTCACCATTCTTTCCATTTTCCCTTCCCTAACTACCTTCCCTTTTTCCCTAAGAGGTCCTTACCTCAATCTTCTCCCTTATTACTCCTTCTATCCTTTCAGGTGAAAGAAATATTCCAACAACCTCCCAATGACTGCTTTTAGGCAATCACCTGAACTCAGACAAATGTATTGCTGGATAATGTGATTGACAATGGATATGTATTATGGGACATTTTCTTTAATACAAACAGTGCAGATGTCTTTATAAACAGTTTATTTTTTGTGTGAATGATTAGGGCTTACTCATTCACATAAAAGGCCACTATCTGGGGACCTTCTTATTGTTAAAGGTAGCTTCCAGAGTCCAATAAGCCCTCCCCCCTGCATACTCCAACAGTCACTGGACTAGGGTTATTTAGAAAGATGCCCTTGTCTCCATCAGCATGGGGACACGTTGCTTTTCCAGAGGAGCTCCCCTTTGCAAAGTAAACCCTATGTTCAGGGCATATGTCCTGTGATTGTTCAAGAGGGGTGAACAACCCCCCCCCCCCATCCATCCCTCAGGCTATGTGCTTCAATATGATTTGGTATTGAACATTTTTTGGGAGAGGCACTTTTTTTCTTGTACTCCCTTGATATCCATACCAGATCACTATTGTAGATAAGAGTCTGATATGTATTTTAGGGGAAACACAACACCGTTTTTTCTGTGGGGTACCCCATTAACATCTATATCATCAAGGAAAAGGGTCTGGTATAGATGTAAGGAATCCCCATATGCTTTGTTTACAAAGCTCTCCTTTGCCAGAAATTTTCTTTGTAAATGTCAGTTTTGTTGCAGTAAGTTGTGTACATGATACAGATGGGGCACTTCTCAGGCAGGTTAAGGGCACCACCCAGACATGTTATTTTTTTTAAAAAAAGATAGTATTTTCAATGCTTACCCTATGGCATTATTAAAATTGCTGTTTGACAGCCCCTTGCCTATTAGCCTGAAAATGGGCTTTACTGTTTTTAACCTCTTCCTTTCCACCCACAGCCTATAAATGGGAAGCAGCATTGATGCAGGTTAATGTACCTGTACATCAGCTCCCATTGGTGTCTCCTGTATGGCTCACAGAATGTGCACCCAGGAGCCCAGTGATCTGAGTGTCCCGCAGTCACAGTAGATCACATTACTGTTGTGCTCAGGTGATCACGTGGTGTTGTACCATGTGATTGCTGTGTTCAATCACAGCAATCACATAGTACTCAATGGAAAGCGAAAGTAAACTTTCTCTCTGCTCTTACACAGATCGGCTGTGAGAGCAGAGAGAACCGATGCTGCAGCCCGTGAGTGTACAGCAGCCTGTCAGACTGCATGTATACTCACAGACTGTAGTGCCAGCCTGCCCCAGTGCCCCTGATCACTGCCCCTAGTGTCAGAACAACAACCAGTGCAGCCAGCCTTTGACACCTGCCCCAGTGTCACCAGTGATCATGCCATACACCATACCAATGTCCATATCACCCCCATACCAACATCCTGATCACCACCATATGCCATACCAGTGCCCTGATCACTGCCATACATCATACCAGTGTCCTGATCACTACAATATGCCATACCAGCATCCTGATCACCACAATTCTCCATACCAGCACCATGATCACTGCCATACCCTATACCAGCACCCTAATCACCCTAACAATCACAATCATTTGCCATATTAGAGCCCTGATAACCACCATACACCATATCAGCACCCTAATCACCGCCATACACTATACCGGCCATCTCTTTCCGACAAAAACCTACTGAAGTATACAGAGTAAAAAGGAGCAGCATCACTCTCTTCATACATCAAATCTGTGCAGACATCTCCTCTGCTACAGGAAAAAAAAGAGAACATTTAAATTAATGAAAAGGGGATAAAGTATTGCTGGCTGTTCCATTTCTATGTGCTGCTTACCCTGCAGGATAAAACTTTTATTTTATTTTCTGTTTAACCTTTTATGAGAATGAGGCTTTGCTGCCAAAATCCACCCCCCTCAGACACCCTTCCTTGAAGTTGAGAAGAAAAAATCAAGGACCAGTGATCCATTCTCACCAATTTGGTGTACCAAAAAAACTTTTTTACACAGCGCCTATGGACTATCCCTAGGTTGTATTTATTCAGGGGGCGGGCACCTATACCTAATTGTGAATCACATAAAAAGTTGCAGCTAGCCCAAAAACCCAGAGATCTAATCTCTGGAAATAAATCGCATGTGAAGGTAGGGAAGGCAGCGCAACAATACTCAAATATTAACTATGTGCCCTATAAACCTGTTTAGTGTTGAAATCCTCCTAGTGATTTCTAAATAACCAGGGTCAATATACATGGAGTGTGTGAAGGTCACAGAAAGACTCCTGTGACTTTCCACAACTAATTGAACATCTAAACAAAAACTCTATGTGAAAAAAAAATTCTTATAAACAATTGATACTTTTTATATGTTGAACAATTTGAAAAAGTGCATATCAAAATGTGCCATCCTATGCAAAGAATGTGCAAACGTGCTCAAAATGACAGAAATGTAAACAATCCTAATCGTATCGGTTGTTTGCGGCTTGTGGGATCCCGAGACAAACTGAAGCCAGTCTGGGACATGTTTTTTCTGTGAATAATCCCTAGTGTCGGGTTGGACACTTTGAACATGTGAGTAGTGTTGAGTGAACCCGGACTGTAACGTTCGGGTCCGTACCGAACTTTCGGGTGTTCGGGACCCGGACCCGAACACGGACATTTCAAAAAACGTACGGGTTCGGGTTCTGGTAGTTGATCACGCATGTTGAATAGCTGAAGGGCAGCCAATCAACAAGCGTTTCACTGGTTTAACCTTAGAAGCCATCACAGCCATGCCTACTAATGGCATGGCTGTGATTGGCCAGTGCATCATGTGACCCAGCCTCTTTATAAGCTGGAGTCACGGTGCTGCATGTCACATGCTCTTGGGTTAGTGTAGGGAGAGGAAGCTGTCGGCGTTTTTGTGAGGGAGAGATTTCAGACATTTTAACATCTGATCCTGCATCCTGAGATTGCTACTGCTGTTGCTCTGAGGGACAGATTGCAGAAATTTGAGATTTCACATACTGCTGCTTTGAGTGACAGATTGCAGATTGCAGATCAAACTCTGCATAACACAACGATCGCTACGATCATGCACAACGATCAGATTGTTGGAGTAATTTGAGATTTCACTTACTGCTGCTTTGAGTGACACATTGCAGATCAAACCCTGCCTAACACAACGATCGTTACGTTCGTACACAAGGATCAGATTGTGCGATCGTACACAACGATCAGATTGTGAGAGTAATTTGAGATTTCACATACTGCTGCTTTGAGCGATCTGACTGCACTAGGTAGAGGCTTCTGCTTAGAGGGACAGATTATTGTTCAAAAATCATTGCCTACTCCTATAGGGCCAGCTGTTGCTGTAAGTGGCACATTATTGTTCAAAAATCATCTCCTAGTTCTAAAGGGAGAGTTTCCAGCTGTTGCTTAGAGGGACAGATTATTGTTCAAAAACCATTGCCTACTCCTATAGGGCCAAGTTCCAGCTGTTGCTATTAGTGACAGATTATTTATTGTTCAAAAATTATCTCCTAGTTCTAAAGGGAGAGCTTCCAGCTGTTGGTGTGAGCAGTGCATTTCTTGCACCAAAATAAAAAGTCCGGCTACGTTGGTGTTTTTCAAAAAAAGGTATTAATTGGTATTAATAAATACTTACATAGGGCTACATAGTACATTTGTGGGCCCAATGAGGAGAGCAAATAAGGCACGTGGTCATGGTGCTGCTGGTGATGCTGGTGCTGCTGGTGTTGGTGGTGTTGGTGAACCTCCTGTTGGAAGGAGAGGACATGGTCGAGGTGTGCCAGCTACAGGCACAAGGGAAACACCTTCCTCAGGTAGCCAACAAAGCCTTCACCGGTATATGGTAGGCCAGAATGCCCCTCAACGATTGGTGAGGCCAGAACAAGTACAGGCAATAGTAGATTGGGTGGCTGACAATGCCTCCAGTTCCTTCATATTGTCTCCCTCCCGGTCCCTTGATGAAAGCTCAGAGTTGGCACCTGAACCCCATGGCCATCCGTCTTTCACCTCAGCCCCTTGTAAATTCGCCAAGCAGAGTCCCAAGTCCTGCAAGAGACTCTTATGCTTTTTGATGACTCTCCTGGTGTGCTTTCCGTGGGCCATCCACATAGCGCTGCCCCAGAAGTGGAAGACATTGAGTGCACCAATGCCCAACCACTTCTGTTGCAGGATGAGGACATGGAAACACCAGCACAGCACATCTCTGATGATGACGAAACACAGGTGCCAACTGCTGCAGCTTGCCTCAGTGTGCAGACTGACAAGGAGAGCAGTGGAGAAGGGTGGGTGGAAGATGATGTGGAGGATGATGAGGTCCTAGACCCCACATGGAATGAGGGTCATGCGAGTGACGTGTGCAGTTTGGAGGAAGAGGTGGTGGTCGCACAGAGGCACCAGCACAGCAAAAGAGGAAGCAGGTTGCTAAAGCGGAGCGAGCGTCCCCTAGACAGTAGGCCTGCTACTAGCCACCGCACCCAGGGACCTAGCACACCAAAGGCAGCTCAAAGGCGTTCCTCCGCGTGGCAGTTCTTCAGACAATGTGCTGACCACAAGACACGAGTGGTTTGCAAACTGTGCAATGATAGCCTGAGCCAGGGCATAAATGTTCTCAACCTGAGCACAACCCCCATGACTAGGCATCTAAATTCAAGGCACAAGCTGCATTGGAATAATTACCTCAAAATCCAAGAAAGGTCTCGGCCTCCTCCTGCTTCCTCTTCTGCTGCTGCCTCGGCCTCTTCCTCCACCTCTACAGTGACAGTGTCACCTGCCACCCAGCAAACAGACAATATCACAGCAACGCCACCATGTCCGCCACCGTCCCCAAGCATTTCCACATGGTCCCATGGAAGCTTACAGCTGTCCCTCTCCCAAACACTGGAGAGAAAGAGGAAGTACCCCCCTACCCACCCGCGATCCCTGGCCCTGAATGCCAGCATTTCAAAATTCCTGGCCTTTGAAATGCTGTCATTCCGTCTGGTGGACACGGACAGTTTCAAAAACCTGATGGCGGTGGTTGTCCCACAGTACATGTTACCCAGCCACCACTACTTTTCCAGGTGAGCCATCCCTTCCCTGCACAAACAAGTCGGGGACAAGATCAAGTGTGCACTGCGCAACGCCATCAGTGGCAAGGACCACATAACCACTGATACATGGACCAGTAAGCACGGGCAGGGACGCTATATCTCGCTAACTGCACACTGGGCAAATTTAGTAGCGGGTGGGCCTGAGCCGGCTAGCCATTTGGCGCATGTCCTTCCACCACCGAGGATTGCAGGGCATTTCTCTTTGCCTCCTGTTGCCTCCTACTGCACTTCCTCCTCCTCGACCACCCACTCATCCACTCAGTGTAACACTTTCACCACCAACATCAGCAAATCCAGGGGGAAATGACAGCAGGCTGTTTTAAAACTGATATGTTTGGGGGATAAACCCCACACTGTGCAGGAGCTGTGGACGGGCATTGAACAACAGACCAATGAGTGGTTGTTGCCACTGAGCCTCAAGCCCGGCCTGGTGGTGTGCGACAATGGCCGAAATGTCGTAGCGGCTCTGGGCCGAGCCGGTTTGACGCACATCCCTTGCCTGGCGAATGTGCTGAATTTGGTGGTACAGAATTTTCTAAAAAACTAACCGGATATGTCAGAGCTGCTGCATAAAGTGCCGGCTGTCTGTGCACACTTTTGGCGTTCTCACCCTGCTGCTGCTCGCCTGTCTGCGCTGCAGCAGAACTTCGGCCTTCCCGCTCACCACCTCATATGCGACGTGCCCACAAGGTGGAACTCCACCTTGCACATGCTGGAGAGACTGTGCGAGCAGCAGCAGGCAATAGTGGAGTTTCAGCTGCAGCACGCACGGGTCAGTCGCTCTGCGGAAAAGCAACACTTCACCACCAACGAGTGGGCCTCCATGCGAGACCTGTGTAGCGTATTGCGGTGTTTTGAGTACTCCACCAACATGGCCAGTGCCGATGACGCTGTTCTCAGCTTTACTATACCACTTCTATGTCTCCTCGAAAAAACACTTTGGGCCATGATGGAAGAGGATGTGGCACAGGAGGATGAGGAGGAGGAGGAGGAGGAGGAAGAGGGGTCATTTCCATGGTTATCAGGCCAGTCATTCGCAAGTGGCTCGGAGGGTGGGTTCCTGCACCAGCATAGGCCAGGTCAAAAATATTCAAGCCAGGGCACAGTTCTGGAGGACGAGGCGGATGAGGAAGATGAGGAGGAGGAGGAGGAATTGCAGCAGGGTGGCACCCAACGCAGCTCGTGGGCATCACTGGAGCGTGGCTGGGGGGATACAGAGGACACAGATGATATACCTCCCACAGAGGACAGCTTGTCTTTGCCTCTGGGCAGCCTGGCACACATGGCCGACTACATGCTGCAGTGCCTGCGCAACGACAGCCGAGTTGCCCACATTGTAACTTCTTCTGATTACTGGGTGGCCACCCTGCTGGATCCCCGTTACAAGGACAACATGCCGTCCTTAATTCCCTCACTGGAGCATGAGAGGAAGATGTGTGACTACAAGCTCACACTGGTAGAGGTGCTGCTGAGGGCATTCCCAAATGACACCGAGGGCTCAGCAGAAGCACAAGACGAAGGCAGAGGAGGAGGTGGAGGAAGAGGCCACCAACGCAGCTGTGCCACCACCAGCCCCTCAGAAGGCAGGGTTAGCATGGCCAAAATGTGGCAAAGCTTTTTCAGCAGCCCACCACAACAAACAGCACCACCAGCCGATAGACAACGTCTTAGCAGAAGGCAGCATTTCAGCAACATGGTGCAAGAGTATGTGTGCACACGCCTACACGTACTGACTGATGGGTCTGCCCAATTCAGCTTCTGGGTCTCCAAATTGGCCACATGGCCTGAGCTTGCCGTTTATGCCTTGGAGGTGCTGGCCTGCCCTGCAGCCAGTGTATTGTCTGAACCTGTGTTTAGCACGGCAGGAGGCGTTATCACAGACAAGCGCAGCCATTTGTCCACAGCCAACGTGGACAAGCTAACCTTTATTAAAATGAATCAGGCATGGATCTCACAAGACTTGTCTGTACCTTGTGCAGAATAAACATTTAGACATGACTCACACAGCCATTCGTATACTTGTTTTTTTGAATAGGCCTCAATATTTTGGGGGCTACCCTAATTATAAACAAAAAAAAAAATACAGTGTTGGCTACCTCCTCCTCAACCAACGTCACTTCCACCTACACTGCCATGGTCACGGTCTAGTCAACCTCTAGGCTCCTACTCCACATCCACCCCCCCTTACCATTTTTTTTATTTGATTTTAATTTTTTTCCCTATCACCATTTTTTTAGGGCACTTGCCCTACTCTTACCCCCATTTTACTTCCTTTTGCAGCCCTCTAGCACTTTGCAGGACTTTGTTACAGCCATTTTTGTGCCTAAAAGTTCGGGTCCCCATTGACTTCAATGGGGTCCGGGATAACGTTCGGGCAACGTTCGGTGCCGAACCCGGACTTTTTTCAAAAGTTCGTTCGGACCCTCCGAACCCGAACGTCCAGGTGTTCGCTCAACTCTATATGTGAGTGTAATCTGTTTTTATTACTTCAATACATTTTTAAAGTATGGTTTTACGCTATGGGAGCTTCCTTTCCTCTTCTTTTCATATGATGGTCGGAGCACACTAAAGTTCACAGTGATCATTGGAGACCTGGCGAATGGTTAAATGAAACGAGATTGCTGGTTCATATTAAGACCAGCCATTCCATCTGGTGAGTTCATTTAGTGAGCTTGGTGGAGGAACGCACTGGGTGTTTATAGAAGAGCCACTTATATACTAGGATTTTTTGCATGGATTTTGGTCCAAGAATGATGCACTTGAAACTGTGAAGATTTACTTATGACATTAGTTCATGGACTATAAGACTTGTTTACATAGAGTTTAGAATTCTGTCATTTTGAGCACGTTTGCACTTTCTTTGCATAGGATTGCACATTTTGATATTCACTTTTTCAAATCGTTCAACATATAACAACGTATCAATTGTTTATAAGAATTTTTTTTCATATAGAGTTTTTGTTTAGATGTTCAGTTAGTTGGGGAAAGTCACATGAGTCTGTGACCATCACACACCCCATTTATATTGACCCTGGTTATTTAGAAATCACTAGGAGGATTTCAACACTAAACAGGTTTATAGGGCACATAGTTAATATTTGAGTATTGTTGCGCTGCCTTCCCTACCTTCACATAATGTGGTGTACCACCAGGCTAGGAAAACCAACCTCCATGGAACTACTCAATCCATCTGCTAATAACTATTTTTTAGCAACAGCAGGTTGTTCATTTAAAGTTTTTTACATTAAAAGCGAAGACCTGGAATACTCCCACCCAGTACCAAGGCAGCGTATCCATACCTCTATGATCATCATTCTACTATATATAGGGTTATTTACCAGATCCAGATTCCCTGATCACTACCACCTTTCTCTCACTCAGCAACTGACACTTGAGGATTTACTCAATATGTACATGATTGAAAATCTTCACCTATTTAAGCACTCTAGAAACTAATACATTGCAATCTATATTATTAATATACCATCAAGAGGCCAGTAGCTATGCTGCCTTATTATGTTTGTTTGATTTGGTTGATTGTTATATTTAGCACTCTGTTATTGGATTGGTAGGCTAATGGTGGTATTTTGATAGGATAGGTTGTGGAAACGCTGGCTTATGGCCAGTGCTTTTCATGTAAAAATGGTTTCACTTTTTCCTTTTTACATGTATAGCTACTTTTAAACACACCAATATGAGTAGTAGGTCACAGTATCATTTATATCATCATTCACAATGGTTCATAGACATAGATCCTTTGAGACAAATGAATAATATTTGCTTATACACATGGATCTTTTGAGACAAATTAATAATATTTGATGATAATATCAACACTATTTAATTTCAGCAGATTTACACTTTTATAATGAACTTTGCACACATGGACTTAAATTATTTGGTTTTGATTTTTGTTTTATATTGCATTGACCTATACACATTTTTTAAATGATTCACAGTGAATGTACTTATGAGGCTCTTTGTCAATTCTTTAGGATCTGTCCACCTCTTCCCAATTCTCTGCAGCGATCTAGGGAGGGGTACACCTTGGGTGTGCCTCACCTCCCTTGCATTTCCCCACCTATCACAACCCCCGGGGGGAATAGTATATGATGAACCTGAGGGTGGTTCTATTTGGCTTTTATATGTTTGAATATTTTTGATCAGTTTTTAATCATGCTTGTATTTTTAAGAAAATCACTGTGAAGAGAGATTCCAATTTTTTGATCTAACTGTAAGTTGGTATTTTGTTTTTTTTTTCCCTCCTTGGTATCCTACATGTGTTCTTTATCTCCACATGTGGTCACATGCTTCTCCTGAGGAAGCAAATTTATCAACTTGCAAAACGCGTTGAGAACAACAGCACAGATACAGTTTGAATGCATGGTGGACACTTACAAAACCACCTGGTTTCTACATAGGGTTTCTTACTTGGAGAATTGTTGTAATTTTCTATGTGATTTCTGAAAAAGTGAAATAAGTTTTTATACATGTTGTGATCTTTATGCAAACAATAAATCTTGTAATTTTTTTTTTTAGTGGTGTGTATCATAAAAGTCCCGTGGGCTAATTTTTGTGTGTTTGTACAAATTGGGACTGAGACACACCCTCTATTTACCCACCTCACACTGGTATGCTTTTCTATGATGCCTTGTTATCCTGACTGCTTGTTGAATCTCTTGATAGTAAGCCTCCATTGGGTGCTAACTACTGGGCTCATGCTTATTCACCCTACATCTCTTCCCTAATAACAGACCAGTGTACCCAACTACAAGAAAATGTATTTCCTTAGACTCGTTGGACCTATGGCCATGTAGCAATGGTTCCATATGTTTTCAACACTCTCTACCTTAGGCATCATAGTTTGATATACAAATCTACCTGACTCTGACTTTTCTAACTAAAGTCTTGGACAGCAGCTTTCTTTTACCTATTTTTGCATCATAATTAAAAGTACAGTTTCCACAATGGAGTACATGGAGATATAAGCCTGCCTGCACACTTGTTTAATAATAGGTATCAAAATTGAGGAACACCTTACCAACTATGAAATACAGAACTAGATCTAATGATGAACTATACATTTAAGTTATGCTACTTGTGTATATTTGTTTTCCCCTACCTCTTCCCCTCTATGTTCTCCACTGCCTTATTTCGGTTTTAGAATAGGTGTATTATGTGCTTTATGTGGCATGTAAATTACATTGCACTGGTATTTTCTGCTGATTGTTCTTGTATGTTCTACATTCAAATAAATAATAAATTACAGAGTTTGTGAAAATCTTGGAACTTTACATTAATCCAGACAAATCAGAAGTTCTTAACCACTTGCCAACCAGCCGCCCTCATTATACTGCGATAGGTCAACTCCTTCCGGCGAATCGCCATAGCTCCCACTGTCCAGCAGAGGAGCCAATCAAGAGCCCATCTAGGTTGTTCACACACACCCCATGATGGGGATATAGCGTGTCCTCAAAACATCAGCCACAGAACAACCTAGACAGGCTCTTGAGGATTTGCAGATACAGCAGGATGAATATCTCCTTGTGAGTATTTTTATTGCCTATTTAAAGTAAAATCCAGTGCAGATTTTTCCCTGTGATTGAAGCCTGACCCCAGCCAGAGGGTACAAGTGCTGCGGACCACCTGTTTGTTCAGGGGTCACTGATTGGAGGTGAGCGAAGTGAGTGGTACTGTGGTGGAGGGCATACACCAGTCATGGTTTTAAGACTTCCCTGCTGACTCACGGACTATCTTCTTTCTATCTTTGATCTGCTGGGACTGTTTAAGCACTTTTTGAACTTGGTGCTCTGGACTCTGTGCAATTCTTTCACATGTCATTATGGATGTATTTGCATCCTAGTTATGTATTGCACTGCACGTTTGTTTCATATGTGGTAGATTTGTCCTAAAATCAAATGTATACTGAGCAAGAATTTACACAATAATTGTTACCAGTGTTAATGTTCCCAAGAATATCCATACAGCCCTCTTGAACTAATCAGTTGCAGACATTCACAGACATTCCAGACTTTCATCGTCTTAGTGGCAAAAATGTTCGTAGCTCAAGCATCGAAATTGCTTGTGATGGATATTCCAGCAACAAAAACAAGATCTCCCGGATTATGCTACACAAAAAGTTAGCGAGAATCCCACAGGGCAAATAAGACAAGATTGAGGAGGTATAAAATATGTGGATATGAGTTCAAGAAGGTGGACGGTGGCGGTGAAAAGATGAGTTATTGGCCTGAAGAAATGTTTGTTTTGTCTCCTTCATTTCTTTTCTCTTCTTTCTATTTTTACTTTCCCCACTAATACCCCTTTCTTTGGGAACCTTTTGCTTCATTTTAGGATAATGTGATGGCAATGGAAATTTGAATGTTAAGAATAGGATTCCGGGTGTACAGCATGGTTGTTGGAATCAGTACATTTTAATTTTACCTTTCACTCCACGCTACAGATGGCCTCACCAGATCCTGGAACCTACTATTGAACTGAGGTTTATTATACTGAATTCACAAATGTCTGTAAAACATCTTTAGTGCACTTAATAAAAATGATTGCAACACAAAAAAACAACATAAATAATAACAAATACTTTAACAAGCTAAATGTCATCCAGGCTGGGTTTAAATCTATTTTCATTTATCAATTGTTTTAATTTATCAATTGTTTTATAGGAAAATTTTGTAGCATACCTTGCTACATATTATCTATGAACCAATGGATAAATTAACCAGACAACTAAAGCATGTGAATCTATGTAATTCCCAAAAGATATCGCCTGACAATTTTCTAAACTGTCTTCTCTGATTAATTGGCATATTGTGGCAATGTGCGTGTGCATGTGAAAAACATTCAGGTAACAATGGAAAATATTATACTAATTGAACTACAGGTTTTTTGCCAAAGCAGAGTAGGATTTAGTAGAGTTAAACCATTAATCTGATGTACAGATTCAAAGATACACATTCCTTAGAAAATAGAATATGAAAAGTGCAGAGCATGTGGCAAAGGCATGCAATTTTCATGTCATAACCAAGTCAGCTTTAAGTAAACAAAGCTCTATATGTGAATAAACTTCAGCATCTAATATGGCAATAATTACCAAAGTGTCACCGTTCATGGTGTCACTATTTATCAAACTGCTTCAATCAATAAGAAGCTGTAAAACCCTTTCCAGGAGAGATAGTCTCTTATATGTGGACATTGTTTTGCAACCATTAATTTAAAAGCTGTGAGTCATACATACCTAACTATTTGTTAAAACTGAAAGCTGAACATCGCTGTCTTAAACTACTGCCTCCAAGAGATTTTTTTTTTGTTAAACTGATAAATGGATGTTGACAAACTGTTATAATTATATGTACTGATATGCTGCACTTAGCTGAAAGTAATGGAATGCGTAAACTCTATGCAGGTAGCCACTAATACAAATAATATATCCAACTTCAGGTAATTTACCATCATGCTTCACTGTGCAAAAATTAATCACAAGCAGCATTTTTGGTGCGACAAATATTACAAGCTAACTACATTTTAAATACAGCGTTTTTTTCATCATCAGAATTATTATTGTATGCTGTATTATGCATTTGACTAATGCCAGCAATATAAAGGCTGATTATTAGTCAATGTAATGAAAATCAGAGCATGTTTTAAATTGTTTTCAGGGACACTGGGGTTGATTTACTAAAACTGGAGAGTGCAAAATCTGGTGTAGCTCTGCATAGAAACCAATCAGCTTACAAGATTTTTTTTGTCAAAGCTTAATTGAACAATTTGAAGTTAGAAGCCAATTGGCAACCATGCACAGCAACACCAGATTTTGCACTCACTAGTTTTAGTAAATCAACCCCCCCTGTGACTGCCAGCATTGGTGCGGTGAGTGTGTAAGGGCTCATTTACATTTGTGGTTGGGTATTTTTACCACCCCCCAACCATTCCCCCTTTGGCTAGGAAGGTTGCGGCTGGGGTATGTACATTGCTGCCAACTGAGTGCAACCTATTCAATTGATTAGGGCCATGCTGTAACTGGCCCACAACTGTGCATACTAAATGTGGTGGCTGCACAGTAGTCCAGCATTCAGGGGGTTAAACATGTGGTCAAGAGGCAATATAAAGTCTCCTTGTGACCTGTTAAATGCTCTTTGAACAGCAACATAAGCACCTAAATGAGACCAAAAAAAGGGAGTTAAAAAATGATCATTGTTTCTCTGATAACTTACCAGAGCAATACAATGTCACTATAGTGGCATTCCACTACTCTAGTGACAGTAATCTTTTTGTGGTTAGTATTTTTTTTTTTTACTTCTTGTTGTGTAGTAAAGTGCCCAGCACTGCATTAACACCCTGTCTACTTTCACAGCTGATTGCTTGAGAGGAGAGACTTCAAAAGCTGCATTGTTGTAGCCTTTGTTTGCATGTGTGATTGGTCATCTGTAAATGAATGAACTACAATGACCTACAAGTCCCATCTACCTTTGTATCAGACAGTCTTGCAGTTTTTAGTGAAATACAAGTGTGGTGATCACTCATAGTCCATTGACACCTCCTCCATCTGAAAACCCGTACTTCAGTGTGGGCAGAGAGTTGAAGGAAGAGTTCAGGTTCCTGGTATTGCACTGATCATGGGTGCAACGCTTTGTAAGCCACTGTGAAAAATAATTATAGATGCACATTTTTTTTCCTTAAAAAATGTGGATTACTTATTTTTTTTAAAGATGAACTTAGTCTTTAACCATGAATTGTGGCCCTAGAAATATTGCTCTCACAATGAGTTTCCTGACACACGGAGGTGACAGGAGTGCTTTTATTTTTTTTATTTTTACTTTATTTTTTTATAATTTATTTGTATCCACTTGCAGCACAATCACATATTTATGCGTGTTTGTGTTCAAGTGGTTAAACCATCCATGGCTGCAGCTGTCAGCCATAACCTTATTTTTAATCTTTTCAGTCGGCGATTACCTACAGCTTTAAAAGTGATCCGAGTGGCTGAATAGCTGATGGATTACTCTTACAGGAAGTGGAGAGGGCTCACCCCTCTGCCACCTGTGGGTGTCACTCTGGGCTCTCCCTTGTGATTGGGAAGCCAGACATTCAATCCAGTAGTTTCACTCGCTGACCATAGAGCTGATCAAAGACTGGAAGGTCTCCAATCATCTCTATGGTCTATGACAGTGTTTCCCAACCCAGTCCTCAAGGCACACCAACAGGTCATGTCTTCAGGATTTCCATTATTTTGCACAGGTGATTTGATCAGTTTCACTGCCTTAGTAATTACCACAGCTGTTTCATCTGAGGGAAATCCTGAAAACATGACCTGTTGGTGTGCCTTGAGGACTGGGTTGGGAAACACTGGTCTAGGAGACCAGAAGCAATAAGCACTTTTTCACTTCCAGTTAGGGTAGCTGTAACAGAAGCTTTTTTTTTTAAAGCATGAGATCAATTGTTTTGTTTTTTCTTTTATCTCATGCTATCAAGGGTAAATGGGATATTTGGGGGTCTTATAGACCCCAGATGTCTCCATAAAGATGATCTGTCATACTTTATTGCTATCAAGAGTTTACATTTCTTGTGACAGCAGTAAAAGTGATAAAAAAGGGACAGTGTAAAAAAAAAATATATTAATAAACTAAATAGTAATACATTTTTTTTAAAGTACTCTCATCCCCCATGCTTGCATGCAGAGGGGAATGCATACATACAGTAGGTCCACTACGCATATATGAACGGTGTTCGCACCACACATGTGAGATATTGGCGCAAACGTTATAGTGACAGCAATAATTTTTGATCTAGACCTCCTTTGTAATTCGGAATCGTTAACCTGTAAAAATGTTTAAAGCGTCACCTATAGATATTGTTAAGTATCATAGTTTGTAACCATTCCATGAGCAAGTGCAATTTTAAAGCATGACATGTTAGGTTTTGAGTTATATATTGTGTCTTTGTTTGCATTAAATGAATTTATTTTTTACCAAAAAAATTGCTCTTGAAAAACCACTGTGCAAATACCGTATGACAGACAAAATTCCAACTACCACCATTTTGTTCTCTAGGGTCTCTGCTAAAATATATAATATATAATGTTTGGGGTTTTAAATAAATTTCTTGCAAAAAATACAGGTTTTTACATGTAAACAAAAAGTGTCAGAAGGGTTGGGTCCTCAAGTGGTTAAAGGTTTTTTTTTTAAATTTTTTCTTTATTTACCTAACAAGCTAGCAACTGGTCCTAGCCACTTCCAGACCGAGCCTCTTTTAGTAGTTCGGTGTTTACAAGTTAAAACCAGTTTTTTTTTGCTATAAAATGACTTAGAACCGCCAAACATTATATATTTTTTTCTAACACCCTAGACAATAAAATGGCGTTGTTGTAAATCTTTATTTCACACCGTATTTGAGCAGTGGTTTTACAAGTGCAATTTTTTTTTTAAAAAATCACTTTTTTGAGTTAAAAAATAAGACAACAGTACAGTTAAGCCATTTTTTTCCATATTGTGAAAGATAATGTTACGCCGAGTAAATTGATACCCAACATGACATGCTTCAAAATTGCACCCGCTCGCGGAAAGACGACTAATTTTGCAACTTAAAAACCTCCATTGGCGGCATTTAAAAATGTCTACAGGTTACCGGTTTTGAGTTACAGAGGAGGTCTAGTCCAAAAATAATTGCTCTCGCTCTAAGGCCTCATACACACGGGCGTATGTGAATTAATTAGAAGAGACGCCAGGCGACGTCGGCTTAAAAACGTCAGCGTTTTACGACGTTTTTCGACGGCGTACCGTGGCGTTTAGCGGCGTTTCGTAGTGTCGGCGTCAACCGGCGTTTTTTAAAGAGACATCCCACAACAATTTATTCACTCCCAAATTACCCACAATGCAAATGGAATTCAATAAAAAACGTTGGAGACCATGTGACGATGCCATTTTGGTTGGAGAGAGGGAGGAGAGAGTGTTGTGAGTGTTTTGGAGTTTTGGCGGTTTTTTCTGAGTCTTGTGCGTTTTTCTGCGAGTCTTTAGCGATTCTTTTGTCATGGATCCATTCATGCAAAAGGTCGATGAGGCGATTCTGCTGATCATCTTGCGGAGGTTGCGGAGGAGGAGAGCGTTGGAGGAGGAGGAGAGGATCAGCAGGAGCAGAAGACGTTTCTGGGTACACCCTATGGTGTCCCAACGCCAGTCAGTGGGGTACTACGCAAGCATATATAGTGTATAGTCAGGGGTAGGGTGTAGCATATATAGGATATAGTCAGGGGTTGGTGTGTAGTGTATATATAGGGTATAGTCAGGGGTGGGGTGTAGCATATATAGGATATAGTCAAGGTTGTATGTTTCTGAAGAGGGGTTTTTAGGGGATAGGTTAACCACTTCAGCCCTGGAAGGATTGCACACGTTAGGAATAGAGCACTTTTTGAGATTCAGCACTGCGTAGCTTTAACTGACAATTGCGCGGTCGAGTGGCATTTTACCAAAACTTATTTTTGCGTCCTTTGTTTTCCACAAATAGAGCTTTCTATTGGTGGTATTTGATCACCTCTGCGTCGTTGCTGATCGCCGCTATAAACAAAAGCAGAGTGACAATAATGCAAAAAAACGCACATTACTTATTTTACTTTAAAACAAAAAACCCCAAAATAAAAAAAAAAACATTTTTTTATAACGGTGTTCCCCGATTTATATTCTTCCTCATATTTGTGATAAAAAAAATCTCACTCTGCGTTTATAGAGTGGTTTACGCATTTTGTGGCCGCGTTTATGGATGATGAGAATTCATTGCTGTGGGTTTTTTAGTCATTTTTTCATTAGTAATGTTGTCGATCTGCGATTTTTAGCAGTACTGCGATATTTTAGCAGACATGTCGGACCATTTTGATAATGTTTTGGGACCATTGGCATTTATACAGTGATCAGGCCGTTAAAAACGCACTGATTACTGTGTAAATGCCATTGACAGTGAAGGGTTAACTGTGTTCCCTGGGCGTGTTCTAACTGTATGTTTGACTGGCAGGGGAAGGAGTGTGATCACAGCTTCCATTTACAGGAAGGCTGTGATCACATCCCTTCCCCCCTCACAGAACGGAGATCCGAGTTTACTTACACGGACCTCCGTGCTTTCACTGCGGGGGGGGGCATCGTGGGTAGCCAGTGGAGATAGAGTCTGCCGCACCTGCTCCCTGGCCCCCCCAGAACACAGTGAGCGCGCCTCCAGCTCTCTCATAGTGCATGATATTGCAGCCGCCGCCATATGATGGAGGTTTGCGATATCGAGCCAACTAGTCGCTGTCAACCTGCGGTTGGCGGTCGGCAAGTGGTTAAGGCAGTCTTAACATCATTGCGACTTGTTTGCGAGTTCCTATCATCCAATTCGCAATAGCATGAGATTTCAACTGACTCTCTATGGAGCCAGTTCACCTATCACCACAGCAGGTCCAATGCGTTTTTTTCACACAAACACTGTGCGACTTCTGGTACATTTCAGGTATGAATTCTGCCATAAATCTCGGCTTAAATCGGACCTGAAATGGTGAACCAGGATGCACCAGACCCCTGCTGTGAGCCGCATGCGGTTCATTTGTGAATCCAGCCTGAGGTGCATCATTGGTTCATGTGAACTAATTCTAATGTAATTTCTAATATTCACATTCCAGGTTTTTGGCTACGGGGCAAAGCTTTGTCAGTTTGCACCACTATTTTTTACTTGGTGTGGCAACGGTGTCTAAAATTGTCCGGGAGACCTGTGTTGCTATCTGGGAGGAGCTACGTGGTGTGGTCATGCCTGAGCCCACCGAAGATCTGTGGGAAGATATCGTGGACACCTTCTGGGAAAAGACGCAGTTTCCCAACTGCATAGGGGCCCTGGATGGGAAGCATATCAGGGTCAAGAAACCACCACACTCAGGATCCTGTTACTTCAACTACAAGAAGTACTTCTCTGTGGTGCTTTTGGCATTGGCTGACGCCAATTTAAAATTCATCACCGTTGATGTCGGAGCCTATGGGAGCCAGGGTGATGCCCGCATTTTCCGAGAATCTGCTTTTGGACGACATATTCAAGAAGGACAACTCCATATCCCGCCCAGCCGACCCCTACCATGCACAGAGGAGCCAAATTTACCTCTAGTTATGGTCGGTGATGAGGCATTTGGCCTGGCAGAACACTTGATGAGGCCATATAGTGGATATGGACTCAGCCATGAAAAAAAAATTTTCAACTACAGACTGAGCAGAGCACGCCGGGTAGTTGAATGTGCGTTTGGGATCTGCAGCGCAAGATGGAGGGTGTTATTGACCAGTATGCAGCTGGATGTGGAAAACGCAATCAAAGTCGTGCTTGCATGCTGTGTGCTCCACAACTTCTTAAGGAGCAGTGATCCATGTACTCTGTAACCACAACCCACACCCCAGCAACGCCATCAATACATGACCATTCGCGATCAGTTCGCGGCTTTCTTTGTCTCGCCAGATGGAGAAGTGTCCTGGCAAGATGATCATGTTTAAATAAATTACTTAATCTCTCAATAAAACCCATTTTATTCATTCTACTAGATTGTATGTCTTTTTTATCTAGCACATTTCTACTAGTGAATTACATTCTGACCAGAACACGTGCATGCTAAGGACTCATTTTGTCCTTAGCATGCGCCTGTCCTGTCCAGCATGAAAAGTACTTAGTATTCTGTACAGGACACGTGCATGCTAAGGACACATCTTGTCCTTAGCATGCGCCTGTCCTGTCCAGCATGCAAAGTACTTAGTATTCTGTACAGGACACGCGCATGCTAAGGACACATTTTGTCCTTGGCATGCGCGTGTCCTGTCCAGCATGCAAAGTACTTAGTATTCTGTACAGGACACGCGCATGCTAAGGACACATCTTGTCCTTGGCATGCGCGTGTCCTGTCCAGCATGAAAAGTACTTAGTATTCTGTACAGGACACGCGCATGCTAAGGACACATCTTGTCCTTGGCATGCGCGTGTCCTGTGCAGCATGCAAAGTACTTAGTATTCTGTACAGGACACGCGCATGCTAAGGACACATTTTGTCCTTAGCATGCGCGTGTCCTGTCCAGTGCGCGTACGATTCCTGTTTTACACAGGAATC
>BLSH010033900.1:1440884-1455187 GCA_018402905.1 Glandirana rugosa | reverse complement strand
AGAGGCTATCATATCCCCTCGACAATACATAACACCTAATTTCCTAATTCTTTGAGAATCTGTCACTGCCATAGTATCAGGTTTGTAAAGTAATAGTAGTTAGAATTGCCTGAATTTGTCATGCATGTAGTAATGTAGACACTAGTGCTTGACTAGATTAGATGCAGGTTGCGTTAAGGCTCCATTCATACTTGTATGACTCCAAAGGCATGTGACTTTGGATTGCAACTTTGACGAAACTTTGGATGGTTCGATATTCATCTGACTTTTGGGGGTTTACATTGCAGTGTATGGCACTTAAGCCAGATGAAAGTCGGACACTGTTACTTTAACCCCTTCCTTATTGGGCACTTAAACCCCCCTCCTGCCCAGACCAATTTTTGGCTTTCAGCGCTGTTGCATTTTGAATGACAATTGCGCGGTCGTGCGACGTTGTACCCAAATAAAATTTGCGTCCTTTTTTTCCCACAAATAGAGCTTTCTTTTGGTGGTATTTGATCACCTCTTCGTCATTTCTGATCGCCGCTATAAACAAAAAATGAGTGACAATTTTGCAAAAAGAACAATATTTTTTACTTTTTGCTAAAGTACAAATCCATTAAAAAAAAATATTCATCAGTTTTGGCCGATATATATTCATCTACATATTTTTGGTAAAAAAAAAAAAAATCGCAATCGGCGTATATTGATTGGTTTGCACAAAAGTTATCGTGTCTACAAACTGGGAATTGATTTATGGAGTTTTTATTTATTTATTTTTTTTACTAGTAATGGCGGCGATCTGCAATTTTTATCGGGACTGCGATATTGCCGCAGAAATGACGGACATTTTTTACACATTTTTGGGACCAATGACATTTATACAGCGATCAGAAATTTAAATATCCACTGATTACTGTGTAAATGTCATTGGCATTGAAGGGGTTAACCTGCAGGGGGCAGTGAAGGGGTTAAATATGTTCCCTGGATGTGTTCTAACTGTGGGGGGCAGGGCTGGCTGGGACATAACAGATCTAACTGATCCCAGTGACAGGGATCAGTAGATCTGGTATGTCCCCTGTCAAAGAACGGGGAACCGCCGTGTTTACATCGGCGGTTCCCCGTTCTGAGGCTCCTAAAAGAGATCGGCGGGTCTCGGGCGGACATCGAGTCCGCCAGAGACATGGGCACGCTCGCGCAGCGTGCGGCGCGCGGCTCGCGCAGCGTGCGGCGCGCGGCGCGCACGCGCCGCCGCTGCTGCCAGGGGGAGCGAGAGGAGCGTGCACAGGGGACGACGTCAATGGATGTCGTCCCGGCATTTCAGATCCGCGCTGGAGCCGTACTTCGGCAATAGCGTGGATCTGAAGTGGTTAAGTAACACATATTTGAACGATTGTCAATGAAAAACATGGGGTGTGACTTATCGTATGAATTTAGTGTCCAAAGTCGCATGACAAGTCTCACAAATGTGAATGGAGCCTAACACAAACTACTGCCAGAAAATATTCATAAATGCTTTATTGAATTCCCTACCTGGACCTTATATTGTAGATGTATGAAAGATCACCATTGTTTATAGTCACTTAGCAAAGCATTTGTTTGTAAATGACTACATGCTCTGAATAGAGTGAAAAAACAGTTTGAAACATTACTAAGAATAACCCACACTTCATGGCAATGACTTCCAATTTCTTTGAGAATAGTGCTTTTTATTTTCTATTAATCCATCCAACATGGCATCATCAGAAAAGATATGTGATAATAAGAAACTCAGTTTTTCGTATAAAACCAATGAACATTTTATATATTCATACACAATAAATACAAAGAGAAAAAGTACTGATTTTCAAAAAAAAAAATGTAGAGCTATCTACACTCTGAACGAATCCTGTATAGATAGTTTTATATGTCAGAGCACCCACTCATGTCTCCATTGTATGTGGACATACTGTACAGTACATGTTCAGGCTAAAAATATGAAAATCATTATGACAGATAAACGACTTTCACATTCAAACAAAAAACTCATTATATTATGCCTTCTTTTCACAAAAAAAAAAAAAAATGATAATGCTAAGCAACATTTTTGTACCCTTTAACTGTGCCTAGATAACGAGTTCATTCATGGAATTTACTATTTTACTGTTGGAATGTGCACTAGCTAAATTATGGTTTAGCTAATGTTCTTTTTCACCACTGTTAACATTTATTATTGTTCATACCATGTAGGAATGTAACTGCATTTACCACTATCATCAAGGAAGAGTAAAAAAAACAAATTTTCGTAAAACTCCTTAGTGAACTGTATATATAGGATATTGTGCATTTTTGCAGTTCACAGACCAGTTGGCTTACAACAAACCATAAAATGGTTCCAGTGAAACATATACGGACATATGCTGCCTTTTTTGTTTTCATAACATGGTGTACATGTGCGTTATTTGGCGCATTTCATTGCTTAGTGATTGAAAAAATTTTCAGGCAAAAGTGCACCACCCGCATGCTTTAGTGCAAACCAGGCATGTCCAACCTTTTGAAGAGGGAAGGCCACTTAAACAACTTGGTAACCAGTTACGGGCCACAATGAGCAAAGCAGGAGAATGACACTCCATAGCGGTGAATGGAGGGTCCAATAGGGTTGGATTGATCTTGTGAAAGGTGCCTAATGCTGCTTTCACAGGGATGCGTTGTAGTTTAAAATACACCTGTGGCTTTCCTAGACTTTTATTATATCCTGCAGGTGTGGTGTATTTTTTTAAAGTGCACCAAACCCGCAGGTAATAATAGAAGTCTATGGCTCTGTGCAGGTAACCCGCAGGTGCACTGTGGATCAGTTTGAAAGCAGCCCAGTAACCACTGCTGAACAGATATGCCCATATATACACTGTGATTTTAGTAATAAACGACATGTTAATAACAGTCTTACATTCAGGTGTCGCCAGCTGTTGATGTCCCAGGCATAGTGCATTTGGTATCACTCTGCCTGTGACAGCTCTATCCAGGAAAAATCAGCTTATGCAACTGTGCTTCGCGGCCACTTGCTTCCTCTACTCCTGGCTTCATTCACAACACTGATGCTCTGGGATAGCAAACTGCAATCTGTGATTGCCAACCTGCCATCTCAGAACAGGAGGTCATGGGCAACATTAGAGGGCTCCGTGGTCCACATGTGGCTCCGGGCCACTGGCTGGGCAGCCCTGTTGTAAACTCTCAAAGTTCAATTTTCCTCATTTTAATAATCTGCACATACTGTGCAAATCACTGTCTTTGGATCTCTTCTATCCTATTTACTTTTCTTGTAATCCATTGCTGTTTATTTTTCTTATGTCACTGGCGCATGAGCATAATGTCCCCTCTCTATGGCACGCTTCTCATTTAGTCCTTGGAATAACTTGCCATGACATGATCATGGCCTCTCTATGGCATCGCTCTGCAATCCTGCGAGCGCACAGGCTCAACTGAGATTTTCACTATGCCGGACAGGGTTGCCATAGCAATCATAATGAAAACGAGACTTGTCTACACACTCACTGTGCATGCACGAAATTGAGGCAGCAAGAAACCGAAAGGGCAGAAGCCCAAATTGCTGCACACACAGAAGACAGAAGTCAACATGATGCAGGCATCGGATGAGGAGGAACAAATTACAAACTGCACTAAATACAAGTAAGAGACATCACAAAGGGATTACTAGCTGGGCAGAATGTAATAGAAAGAGTGAACACACTGGCTGCATTGATAAGGAGCGCTCGAGGAGCAGAGTTTACCAGTGCTTTAAAATATAAGGTACAAAATCAGAGTAAATTGGATGTTCAACTCACTCTGCAGACGAGGTCCACAATGCATACATTGTACATCTGTATATAATCAGATAGTGTGTATATATATGTATATATATATTTTTTCACTGCATGGTGCAGGTTGGTAATTTACTGGCTATATGTTTATACTCACTGTGCTATAACCCCTTTGTAATATATATATATATATATATATATACTATATTACCATAAGTGTTGGGACTCCTGCCTTTACACGCACATGAACTTTATTGGCATCCCGTTCTTAGTCCGTAGGGTTCAATATTGAGTTGGCTCACCCTTTGCTGCTATAACAGCTTCAACTCTGCTTGGAAGGCTGTCCACAAGGTTTAGGAATGTGTCTATGGGAATGTTTGACCATTCTTCCAGAAGCGCATTTGCGAGGTCAGGAACTGATATGGTCATTAAGGCCTGGTTCACAATCTCCACTCTAATTCACCCTTTTGCTGCCAGAGCCGTGTTTGCATTTTTTGCACACATGTTTAAAAAATCATTTTAGGTCTGAAGATTACACAAAACCCCCAAACATGTCACACAATATTACTGCAAAGGTCTACGAAACCAAAAATTTCAGTAAAAAAAACACGAACGTTAATTTTAGGGCACACAAACGCAATAAATTACCCACATTTTTGGTAAAATATAAAAGAAGAGGTTGCATTGAGTAAATAGATACCCAAAATGCCAAACCTTAAATTTTTGTGCGCCCCTTGAAATGGCATAAAACTTCAGTACCCTATATTTTCTATAGGCGAAGCCCCTATAGGTATCAGTTTAGCATTATGGAGGAGGTCTTGTGTTAAAATTATTGCTCTCACTCCGGCCAGTGCTTTAAAATATAAGGTACAAAATCAGTGTAAATTGGATGTTCAACTCACTCCGCAGACGAGGTCCACAATGCATACATTGTACATCTGTATATAATCAGATAGTGTGTATATATATGTAACACCCCAAAGGTGTTCTATCAGGTTGAGCTCAGGACTCTGTGCAGGCCAGTCAAGTTCAATCCACCCCAAACTCGCTCATCCATGTCTTTTTGGACTTTGCTTTGTACGCTGGTGCAAAGTCATGTTGGAGCAGGAAGGGGCCACCCCCAAACTGTTCTCACAAAGTTGGGAGCATGAAATTGTCCAAAATGTCTTGGCATGCTGATGCTTTAAGAGTTCCCCTCACTGGAACTATGGGGCCAAGCCCAAACCCTGAAAAACAACCCCACACCATAATCCCCCCTCCACCAAATAATTTGAACCAGTGCACAAAGCAAGGTCTATAAAGACATGGATGAGTGGAGTTTGGAGTGGAGAATTTGACTGGCCTGCAAAGAGTTCTGACCTCAACCCAGATAGAACACCTTTGGGGGGAATTAGAGCAGAGACTGTGACCCAGGCCTTCTCGTCCAACATCAATGCCTGACCTCACAAATGCACTTCTGGAAGAATGGTCAAACATTCCCATAGACACAATCCTAAACCTTGTGGGCAGCCTTACCAGAAGAGTTGAAGCTGTTATAGCTGCAAAGGAAAGGCCAACCCAATACTGAAACCTACAGCCTAAGAGTGTGATGCCATTAACCCTTTTGCTGCCAGAGCCGTGTTTGCATTTTTTGCACACATGTTTAAAAAATCATTTTAGGTCTGAAGATTACACAAAACCCCCAAACATGTCACACAATATTACTGCAAAGGTCTACGAAACCAAAAATTTCAGTAAAAAAACACGAACGTTAATTTTAGGGCACACAAACGCAATAAATTACCCACATTTTTGGTAAAATATAAAAGAAGAGGTTTCATTGAGTAAATAGATACCCAAAATGCCAAACCTTAAATTTTTGTGCGCCCCTTGAAATGGCATAAAACTTCAGTACCCTATATTTTCTATAGGCGAAGCCCCTATAGGTATCAGTTTAGCATTATGGAGGAGGTCTTGTGTTAAAATGATTGCTCTCACTCCGGCCAGTGCTTTAAAATATAAGGTACAAAATCAGTGTAAATTGGATGTTCAACTCACTCCGCAGACGAGGTCCACAATGCATACATTGTACATCTGTATATAATCAGATAGTGTGTATATATATGTATATATATTTTTTTTTCACTGCATGGTGCAGGTTGGTAATTTACTGGCTATATGTTTATACTCGCTGTGCTATAACCCCTTTGTAATATATATATATATATATATATATATATATATATATATATATATATACTATATTACCATAAGTGTTGGGACTCCTGCCTTTACACGCACATGAACTTGGCACACAAACGCAATAAATTACCCACATTTTTGGTAAAATATAAAAGAAGAGGTTGCATTGAGTAAATAGATACCCAAAATGCCAAACCTTAAATTTTTGTGCGCCCCTTGAAATGGCGTAAAACTTCAGTACCCTATATTTTCTATAGGCGAAGCCCCCTATAGGTATCAGTTTAGCATTTTAGAGGAGGTCTTGTGTTAAAATGATTGCTCTCACTCCGGCCAGGCATGGCAATATGTAACATGTGTATCACATTGAACGTTTTCATAGGCGCCCCCACCACATGCATTTACATTCACGGGACACGTGCGTGGGGGTGGCGCCTATACCAGGGGTGTGTGAGAGCAATCGGACGGAAGCGCCACCGCCAGAATGCTCTCAACTGACAGGCCGGAGGCTGCTTGTCAGTTTCACACACAATCTTGGTGGCTGGAGCCACTGGATTGTGTTCAATACCCCCCGCTGTCAAGTTTGGACATATTGTCTGTATACATATATATATATATATATATATATATATATATATATATAATGTGGCAGAGCAGTGCCAAGCCGGGGTTTAGAGAAGGAAGATGGCCCAGATGAGTTGCACGTTTAAGAGGAAACTGGCTTTTCAGATTCCTCAGTGTTTAAAGTCTGTTTCGGGATCTGGAGCCCAGGGATCTCTTAGAGACCTGGGTGGGATGAGATCCCCAGTCCTGGGTCCGAGTTTTGGCGTTATCCAGGATACTGATTGCACAGCTGGGTGGAGGCCGGTTAAGGCAGTCAGGCCAAGGCTTCAGTGGCACACACACACTGGGAGACAGGTGGTCCCCAGGAGTTGAAGACTGAAGGAGGCAGTCTGAGTGTCCACCTCTGCAAGGAGGCAGAGGTGACCTTTGATTGTGCAGTAGCCAATCGCTTGTAGCCAGGAGGGCTACTGAACCCTATAGCCAGGACAGCTATTCATTGCATATAGCTAGGAAAGCTAATGTACACGGATGAGCCAGGAGGCTAAGTATATGCATTTATGTTTGCTGTACATGGATGGCGACAACCCCCTGCAAGGGATCTTTTGTTTGAACTCTTATTCTTTTAATAAACATGGGCTACCATGCCCTCAAACAGAGTTCCTGGCTGTCACAAAACTCACTGAATACGCATCTATCACTGAGCTAAAGACCCCCTTGTCACAATATATACATGTCGTGATGTAGGAACCACTGTACACACTGTGTGTATGTGTGGGTTACAAGAGATCCATACTCTCAGAAGTGCTGCGTGGGCAGCTGCAAATTCACTATTTTCTGTACAGGGAGAGCATTCACTCCAAAGATTAGTTTAGTTATGGAATCACTTTAATGAGCAGCTGACCCTTCCCTTTCTCACCCTCTAACACTTTTTTCAGCAAGCCATATAAAACCATGATGCTAAATGTAAATTGTGAAATAATAATACATTGCATTTCTAAAATTAAATTGATAATTTATTTAGTCATAAAACGCTTCCTTCCCCCCAAGTTCCATAATCTTATACAAAAATAAAAGTCCAGAGTTTTTGCAGTTTGTAATTTACATTACTATTCCAACATTTCCTCTTTGATTTGAAGTTGGTCCCTGGTAATTTATGTTGTTTCTTTTGATGCACAAAGATTCTGCTGCATGATGATTTTTGTTTTGTTTTTAATTGAAAATAAAAGGGTAAGTTGAAAGGACAGTTTCAGCTCATGGATGGTAATGGGCTTCTCCTCGCATAAAGTCCCTACTTCAGCTCCTTCCACATAATTTCTATAGGATAAAACAATTCCAAAATGATAACATGTTTCTATTTAACAATTCTCTTGTAGATCAACATATGTGTTTATTGCCATTCATCCATGGTTTTTTTTGTTTAACCAATCCAGATCCGCGCTATAGCTGAAGTATGGCTCCAGCGTGGATCTGGCGCGCACTGACTGGCGGCGGTGGCACGCGCATTCCCCGTGCGCTGCATGGGCGTGCTCACTGGTCGGGCGAACTCGATGTCCGCCCGAGACCCGCGATCCCCTATCAGAGCTGCAGAGCGGGGAACCGCCAATGTAAACACGGCGGTTCTCCGTTCTGTTGAAGGGGACATAACAGATCTACTGATCCCTGTCACTGGGATCAGTTAGATCTGTTATGTCCAAACCAGCCCCCCCCACAGTTAGAACACACCCAGGGAACACTGTTAACCCGTTCACTGCCCCCTGCATGTTAACCCCTTCACTGCCAATGACATTTATACAGTAATCAGTGGACATTTACATTTCTGATCGCTGTATAAATGTCATTGGTCCCAAAAAAGTGTAAAAAATGTCCGACATGTCCGCCCCAATATGGCAGTCCGATAAAAATCGCAGATCCCCGACATTACTAGTAAAAAATAAATAAATAATAAAAACGCCATATATCAATTCCCATCATTTGTAGACGCGATAACTTTTGCGCAAACCAATCAACATACGCCGATTGCAATTTTTTTTTACCAAAAATATGTAGAAGAGTATATATTGGCCAAAACTGATGAATTTTTTTCTATTATTATTTTTTTGGGATTTGTATTATAGCAAAAAGTAAAAAATATTGTTCTTTTCCCAAAATCATTTCTCTTTGTTTATAGCGGCGATCAGAAATGATGCAAAGGTGATCAAATACCACCAAAAGAAAGCTCTATTTGTAGGAAAAAATGATATAAATTTAGTTTGGGTACAATGCCACATGACCGCGCAATTATCATTCAAAATGCAACAGCGCTGAAAGCCAAAAATTGGTCTGGGCAGGAGGGGGGTTTAAGTGCCCAGTAAGGAAGTGGTTAACTAAAGTTAATTTTGCAGGTACAAATCAGAATTTATAGTTAAATCAATGGTAAAAATCTATCCTGGCCGAAAGGTAGAAAATCTGTCCCAAATCATGACACTGCCATCGTGTTTACAGATAGGATAGAGTTCTACTGGTCATTGTTGGAATACAGTGTTTACCTTTTGCCAAACAAAATACTTAATCAGGCTCAAAAAAAGTTCTCTTATGGGTTTCATACATCCACAAAACAGTATTCCAAAGACCTTTTAACCTATCAACATGATATTTATCAGACTGTAAATAAGCAGCAATGTGTTCACTGGACAGCAGCAGAAGCTTTATCTTTGAAATGTTTCTATGTTTCTTCATTGCTGTTCTATGCCCTCCTTATTTTAGCATCATGAACACTGACATTCACAAGTGCAAAGGAGGCTTTTTTAATCTTAAATATTTGCCTGTAAGTCTTACCTTTTAAGCACCTTAAGCCTCGCACACATGCTGCGATTGTCGTACGACCACATGTCCAACTTTTCCCAAAATCAGCTGTCCATGATTTTGTCTAGCGTACTGACAGGGGTAAAGTTATCATTTGACAAATGGGAACGTAGTGACGTGCTACGAGCATATAAAGAGGAAGTTCAGTTTTCGTGCGTCACCCTTTGGGCCCCTTCTGCTAATTTTGTGTTTACACGACCAAACACTTCCGGCTCATTCCTGGGTTCCGAACATGCATGTTTGTACTTTCAACTTTTGTTTGTCCAATTTCTGTACAGATGAGCCGAAAATGGGACGCTGCCTTGTCGGCAGACAAAAGTTTTCTAGTCGGCTCATACAGCTTTTGTTGGACGATAATTGAAAATCGGTTGTTGAATGGAGCATACTAATGGTCAGATTACGAAAATACGAATGCAGAGTACGAAAATGTTCAGCCAAGAATTGTACCATGTGTACGGGCCTTAACTTTTACAGTGAGATTTGTTGTTCAACCAATCCTGGGGAGGCTAGCAATACTGTTGAATTACCTACTGTATATTTGTACACAATCATCCTGACAGTGTACTACTGAAAATAAGAAATTGAAATATGCTTCATGCATCACTCAAGGTGAAATATGGAATCCAGACACCCAGGCTATCAAAGTATCCATCCCATATTTAAATGCACCAATAGGAATAAGCTGACTTACATTCAGAGGGAGATGAATCCCCTTTATAATACACTTTTGAGTCTTTGGATTCAGCAGTGATGCTCAGTTTTTAGTAGATTAGTGAAGTGCAAATTCCTTAGAAATTGATTTGTAACATTTTCCAACCTTCTGAGCATCAATAACCGGTTTTTCACAGGTCCTGAGAAATCTCATATGTCCGAGACCTGGATTGTTGAGGTCAGACTTGGATAGTAAATAGATTTTATTTCTACAAACAATACAGGGACCTGCTACACTCACACCTGATTATCATCCCATTGACTAAAATAACTAGTTCCAATATCTTTTCAAAGGAACTGAGTGTACTAGATGTCACATACATTTGCTATACAAAAATGTTGCTATACACAAATATCTAATGTTGGATTTGTATCTATTTTTAATAATTAATTGCACATAAAAATGTGTATTACTTATTTGTTTAACCACTTTTACTGCTACAGGACAGCAGCTGTATGCATGATCAAGTTTTTATACGTGATCCTGCACTTTCACCTGTAAGGGCATGCAGCCACCCACCTCATCATTAGTACACAGAGAACTGAGATATGTAAACAAGGCATATCTCAGTTCTGATGGGGGGAAGGGATTGATCATGTGTTCCTGCAAAGCAGGGACTAGAATCAATCTCTTCCCCTAGTGAAAGCAGCACACCGTGTACACAAAAACATTGGTACAAAGTTAATCCCTTTCCAGCCAGTGTCATTAGTACCATGACAGTGCATATTTTCAGCACTGATCACTGTATTGGTTTTACTGGTTCCCACAAAGTGTGAAAAGTGTCAGTTAGTGTCTGATTGTCCACCGCAATATCACAGTCCCACTATAAGTTGCTGATCGCCAGCATTACTAGTATAAACAAAATAAATACAAATTTAATAAATATATCCTATAGAATGCATAGGTGATCAAATACCAGCAAAAGAAAGCTCTATTTGTGGGGAAAAAATTACATAAAATTTATATGGGTACAGTGTCGCACGACCGTGCAATTGTCTGTTAAAGTAATGCAGTACACGAAAAATGGCCTGTCATAAATCTTCTGGAGGTCAAGTGGTTAATTGGGATCACATTATATATTTTTAACAAATTGTGCAAAAAAAAAGATTATATTTTATTTGTGTTTTTTGTGCAGAAATATTTAAAATTCCAGAGGTTCACAAAGCTAATAGCACAAATTTAACACCACAGTCCAGTTGCCATTTTTCCCACACAACAAGGTATATTTCATTTTGAGATTAGCAGCAAAAAAGATATGTTTTAGGTTTATGATAAAGATACATGCACTTTTTTTTAGTAGAGTAGGGAAGGGTTACAACTGGAGATGAAGGAATGTGCCCCGGTTCAATTCAAAGGGTTGGCGAATTTATTTTTATATTTGGTGAACTCAAATTTAGAGGGAAATGGTCCATTTGTGGCACTTCTGAGCCTGTTGGCCATACAGTAGGTCAAATGTAATACAGTGCATTATCATTTAAAGAAATTATACCTGGAGAATTCACACATAAATTCACCAGATATGTGTATCTCAAGCCCTTGTGCTTCACCTTGACCCCAGTGTAGAGATGAACCTGAATTGGGGAGATAAATTGTAATACCATTCAAAATGAAAAATAACCACAGCACACCAACACACATATGGTGTGTTACATTGTGGAAACATGAGTTTTACCTTACATTACCATAATGCAATGGTGTGTACAGGTCTGGAAACTCTAAGCCCAGGTTCACACTTGTGCGATGATCAGACATTGCATGTGATTCACACCCGCACTTAGGTGCCAGTCATATGCAAAGTCTGTGCGGTGTGAGTTCAGCCATACAGTTGTATGGCTGTACTAACATTGGATTCACACATAAAAAGGTGCAGGGACTTTTTTCCCCCCCGCACAGGAATCAGATCGCATGGGTGAAAACACCCACCAATATGTGGGTGTCATTAACCACTTGCTTACTGGGCACTTAAACCCCCCTCCTGCCCGGACCAATTTTCAGTTTTCAGTGCTGTCACTCTTTGAATGACAATTGCGCAGTCGAGTGGTGTTGTACCCTAACAAAATTGACGTCCTTTTTTCCCCACAAATAGAGCTTTCTTTCGGTGGTATTTGATCACCTCTGCGGTTTTTATTTTTTGCGCTATAAACAAACAAAACCCGACAATTTTGAAAAAAGAACAATATTTTTTACGTTTTGCTATAATAAATATCCAAAAATAAAAAATGAATTTATTAATCAGTTTAGACCGGTATATATATAAAAATCGCAATAAGGATATTTTGATTGGGTTGCGCAAAAGTTATAGCGCCTACAAACTATGGACATTGGTTTATGGCGTTTTTATTTTTTTTTACTGGTAATGGCGGCAATCTGCAATTGTTATCGGAACTGCGATATTGCAGCAGACATGTCTGACCTTTTTAACACATTTTTGGGACCAATGACATTTATACAGTGATCAGATCTAAAAATAGACACTGATTACTGTATAAATGTCATTGGCAGGGAAGGGGTTAACACTAAGGGGGCGATCAAGGGGTTAAATGTGTTCCTTGTATGTGTTCTAACTGTGTGGGGGACATAACAGATCTAACTGATCCCAATCACAGGGATCAGTAGATCTGTCATGCCCCCCTCACAGAGCAGGGAACCGCCGTGTTCACATTGGCGGTTCCCCATTCTGGCTCTCTGTGAAGGGATTGTGGGTCTCCAGTGGACATCGAGTTCACCCGACCTGCGGGCACGCTCATGCGCCATGCGGCGGCGAGAGCGTGCCTTGAGCGCACAAAAGGGGAGGACGTTTATTGGTGGCCTCCCGGCAATTCAGATCCGTGTTGTAGCCGTCAATCGGCTATAGCGCGGAACTGAAGTGATTAACATTGACACACCTCAGTGGTTCACAGAAGGCAGTGTGAACTGCCTGTGGGTGAGATGCGATGCGGGAACCGGTGCTGGAATCGTGCTGATTCCCACATCGCACGAGTGTGAACCTGGGCTAAAAGTTTTGCTTTTATTGACAACTAAACTTATACAACACTTAGTTGGACCTTTTTTCACAGTATAAAAGAAAATAATATCCATTTCTAAACTAAAACAAAATTATTTTGGCAGCATGTTGGTGGGTCAACTCCCCACTTGTTCTATTTCAAGCAGGTTCTTTCTTTAAACACTAAATTCACTTTTTTTAAAATAAAGTACAGTTTGCCTATGTACCAATATATTAACCACCTCAGGTCCAGAAGGTGTATCCCCTTCACGGCATGGGCATTTTTTGCTATTCAGCACCGCGCTACTTTAACTGGGAATTGCGTCGACATGCAACATGGTGCCAAAATGAAATTCATACCTTTTTCACACAAATAGAGCTTTCTTCTGATGGTATTTTATCACCACTGTTTTTTTTTTTTTACTATATAAATGAAAAAAGACCAACAATTAAAAAAAAAAACAATATTTTCTATTTTCTGTAATAAAACACATTGAATAAAAAAAATCTAGTTTCTTCATAAAATTAGGCCAACATGTATTCTGCTACATGTCTTTGGTAAAAGAAAAATCCCAGGCGCATGCGCGGACTCGGCTAAGATGGCCGCTTAGCTCCGAGACTCCGCTCCACCGCTCCTCGCCCAGCCCGTTAGCAGCAGTTCGGAGCCCCGCAGACGACATCAGACGGGACCGGGGGACAGAGCAATACCCCAGCCACACACAGATGTCCTCGGGGACGGCAAGGAGGGACCTCACCCGCATTCTCAGTGAAGCCGCGTCTCAGCCTGACCCCTCCAAGATGGCAGCGGCGTCTGCATCTCCATGCGGCCTGCTGAGGGAGAATGGAGAGGAGATGGACACGAACGGGGAGAGCACAAGGATCAACCTGCCCGCCGGTGACACATCCCCAGAAGGTGGAGAGGTAAGAGGGAGTCGTCCGGCGTACCTCTACGTCTGCGGCGACGGTAGAACCTCCCCAGTCCGACTCTGCGCCGAAGTGACTCTTACGCCCACTCCAGGGAGGAACGGCAGGGGCTCCTGTAGACACACACCGACCCCATAACGAGACAGGGGGCCAGGGCAGACTACAGCAGACGCCCCGAGGCTTGACGACGATTGCCCGACCCGCTCCTCGCCACCTCGCCTCAGAGCCTCGATTCGCCGGTAGAATCGGCTCAGGCGCGTACGCGGACCCTAAAAAGAAAATGGTTTCTGTACATCGTCTTATGTACAACCGGATTAAAATACTT
>BLSH010033900.1:1419191-1435005 GCA_018402905.1 Glandirana rugosa | reverse complement strand
CAACATGTATTCTGCTACATGTCTTTGGTAAAAGAAAAATCCCAATATGTGTTATATGTTAACCACTTAAGGGCCGGCCCACGTACATATACATACTGTGGCAGGTCGCCCTTAAGCACATAATCATGTATACATGATCCTTATGAACGGTTCTGGGGTGCACACGCACGCTGCCGTAGCTGCGTTCCTGTTGTGGCCGGATACAGTGGGTCGGGTGGCCGTGATGGCCATGATGGTCGCTGGCTACTCGCGATCACTCAGTGGAGAGAAAGGACGGTATGCCTATGTAAACAAAGCAAACTGTCCTTCTCTCAGTGAGGAAGAGAGACATCTGTGAGCCCTGCTCATCGGGAGCACAGATGTTTCTCTGCCTCGAGTGCATCCGACCCCTCCCCACAGTTAGAAAACACCTGCAGGGAATACATTTAACCCTTAGATCGCCCCCTAATGTTAACTCCTTCCCTGCCAGTGTCATTTATACAGTAATCAGTGCAATTTTTAGCACTGATGGCTGTATTAGTGTCACTGGTCCCAAAAAACTGTCAAAAGTATCACTTAATATCCGATCTGTCTGCCACAATGTCACAGTCCCGCTAAAAATCGCTGATCACTGCCGTTACTAGTAAAAATACTTTAAAAAATAAAAAGTCCATAAATCTATCCCATAGTTTGTAGACACTATAATGTTTGTGCAAACCAATCAATATACGCTTTTTGGGATTTTTTTGTACTACAAATATGTAGCCGAATACAAATTGGCCTAAATTGATGAAGAAATTTGATTTTTTAAAATTGTTTTTATTGGGAATGTTTTAGGGCAGAAAGTAAAAAATATTGTTATTTTCAAAATTGTCGGTGATCAAATACCACCAAAAGAAATCTCTCTTTGTGGGAAAAAAGACAACAATTTTATTTGGGTACAGCGTCTCATGACCACGCAATTGCCAATTAAAGTGACACGGTGCCATATCGCAAAAAATGGCCTGGTCAGGAAGTGGGTACAACCTTTCCTTGGCTGAAGTGGTTAATCGGTTTGTGTGAAAGTTATAGCATCTACAGTACAAACTGATGCACTGAAGGCCTATCCCATTTCTTGAGACCCTTAAAATACCAGGACAGTTCGAATATGCCCCAAATTGCTCCATTTTGTAAAGCAGACAGTCTGAGGTATTAAATAAGAAGCATGGTATGTTTTTTGAAGTTGTACAAGTAAAAGTGGTCACAATTTTTTGAAAAATTAAGTTACTAAATAAAACTTTTTTTTCACATTTTTTTTTAAATACTGTCACCAGCGCAGTACAGTGTCATCACATGACTGGTGTGGCAGTGATTAGGGACACTGAATGGGGGCAGCATGGTTTTTTTTTTTTAAAGATATTTTATTATTTTCAGAAGAGAAAATAAAACATCAGTTTAAGTACAATATCAATAATTGTGAACCGTATAGAATGCAATACCTTACAGATTGACATTTGTGTACAGTACACCTATGTAATGGTGTACAGAATTCCATAACCTGGAGAACACATTCTTTAACAGGATGTCCTGAATAAGAAGGGGGGAAGGGAGAGAGAAGGTGGGGGGGGGGGTTGGGAGGAAGCAAGAGAGCTAAAGGGAGAGATAGAGAGAGATAGAAAGATATTTTCACCACAATTGATGCGTATTAGACACAATGCATGTACCCTAAAGTCTGAGCAAGAGCCTGGCATTAAATCAGAATTAGTTCAATAGGCTCACCTCTGGAGAGGGGGGAAGTGTAGATGATGCCAAAATCATCTTGTATGATATTCAGGGACATTGTGCCCTTTGGGAGTTGGGGGATGTTGCCCCTCCTTCTAGTGAGTGCGACTGATGTCTGATGATGTTGCTGAAGGCATCCCATTTTCTGTGGTGTTTAAGCGATTAGCATATTCGGAAGTCTTAATGTCCAGTTCCTTCAGTCTAAATAGATTGATAAGATCACTTAAAATGTCTTTGAGGGAAGCCGGAGCGGAGGAGATCCAATGCCGTAGAATGGCCCTTCTAGCAGACATATAGCATGTGGATATCCATGCTTTGTGCCGATGCAGTAGACTAACCGTCGATTTTGGGAGTGTTTGGGATGGAATGTCCAGATTTCCGAAGAGTAAAGCATATTTGTTCCCGTGAGGGGGAAGACCTGTAACAGAGGCAACAAAAAGCTCCAGCTTGTGCCAAAAAGATTGCATCCATTTGCATGACCATAGCTTGTGTAGTAGTTGGGGTTTTGGTGTCCCGCACCGGGGGCAGAGGGCATCTTGAGATGTCTCTTTAGGCTTCAAGTAGGGTATATATGCCCTGTGCAATATTTTAAACTGCTGTTCTCTCCAGAACTCGTTGCGGATATGAGTGCACGTGGTGTTGTAGCCCTGCAGAATGTAGGTGAAAGCATCCACGGATTGAAGATCGGCATTCCAGGATTTGGGAAACAGATTTTTGGAGATTGTCTTTGGCAGGGAAGCGAGGGATTTGTAGATCTCCGATATTGTATGACAATTCTGGTTTAATAGGGTGTCCAAGATAGAATTCTTGAATCTCAGTGTCTTTGCTGGGCAGAGACTGGTTGCAAAGTTTATCGCTTGGTGAATTGGTAAGTAATGATTCAGTGGAAGTCCAAATCTATTGCAGATAGAGTCTATTGACAGTGGTGAGTTTGACCTTGGATCAAACAGCTGGTAGAAGTTGAGTAGCCCGTGCTCAGCCCAGTTTGCAATTGGGAGTTGGTGGGCTAGCGGGAAAAAAGGGTGGCCCGCAATCTGCATGTGTTTTGAAATATGCAGGGAGACTTCCAGGATTTTGCATGTCTCCCTCCATGCCAAGATGGTGTCCTTTAGTAAAAGGTTATTCCTAGTGGTGGGTGGCAAGGTGGTCATTTTACATTGCATTATAGTTTTGAGTTTAAAGAGAGAGACTAGTTGCGATTCCAAATTATAGTTGGAGTACTTAGACATTCCTCTGACCCAATCCAGCCCCACTCTCAACAAACAGGATAGATTATATAATCTGGTTTTGGGGAGATTTAATGTTTGGGGAGCGTTAGTTTCGGTAAAGCAATTCTAGACTTCTTGCCCCTCCAGATAAAGCGTGAGAGACCTGTATTAAGTTTGGTGATGTCAGCGTGCCTCAGTAGTAAGAGAATCATTTGTAAGGGGTATAGGAGTTTGGGGAAGCTGGACATTTTGAATAGATGGCACCTACCAAATACTGAAAGGGGGAGATTGGACCAGGTATCCAGCTCTGCTATCATTTTGTTGATAGTTGGGGTGAAGTTTAATTGGAAAATGATAGACGGTGTCTTTCCTATTTTTATGCCCAAGTAGGTGATATAATGGTGATCTAGGGGGAAAGCTGATTGGGCGGCCCAACTGGGGGGGGGCGGGAGTGGAACAGTGGGAGGACTTCGCTTTTTAAAAAATGTATCCGCAGGCCTGAGCATAGTTTGAAATTGGTAAATATCTCTTTGATGTGTGGTAAATTGCTGTTTGGGTTAGACAAAAAGATAAGAATGTCGTCCACAAATAGTGTGGAGTGGACCGTGGAGGACCATATTTGGACACCGTGGATTTTGGAGTGATACGTCAGGTACCTGGAGAGAGGTTCAATCGCCAGATTAAAAAGGAGAGGGGGCATCCTTGGTGAGTGCCTTTATGTCGTTTGAATGTGTTGGAAAGTATTCCAGCGTCCACTATGCTCGCAGTTGGTGCTGAGTACATTTGCTTAATCAAATGCAAGAAGGGACCCTCAAAACCAAGCTTGCACAGGACCAACTCCAGCCACTTAAAACTCACATTATCAAAAGTTTTTTCAGCATCTAGCGTGATTATCGCTGTCTCTCCACTGAAGCTGGTCCTGGCTTGGACCTTCCTGATATTGGAGGATGCCGACCTGCCCTGGGTGAAGCCTGATTGGGCGGGGTGGATGAGGTCTGGCATTATTTTTGCAAGTCTGTTGGCAATGATTTTGGACAAGATTTTAGTATCTATGTTTAACAGGGAAATTGGGCGATACAACGCAGGGTCTGTCGGGACTTTGCCTTTTTTGGTATCAATTTGATGTGTGCCTGGAAGCCAGAATGAATGTAATCGTTACCCAATAATATATGCTGGAAAACCCGTTGTAATGTGGGGGCTAATGTGTCTTTGTGTAGCTTATAGAACTCGGCTGTGAAGCCATCTGGGCCAGGGGCTTTACCAGTTCCTAGGGTATTGATAGCCTGACAAATGTCCTGGGTTGTAATCGGAGCATTTAAATGGTTCAGGTGAGTTTCCTGTATGGTGGGGAGCTGGACCCCCTCCAAGAATGACAAAGCTGCATCCTCGTCGATAGGATCGTGGCTATACAGGGTTGCATAGTACTGCTCAAGGACCATGTTAATATCTTTGGGGGATGTTACCAATGTACCCTCCTTGGTTTTGAGTGAGGCTATGGGGGTGGGAGTGTGTGGGCCCTTGCAAAGGGCCGCTAACAACTTCCCTGGCTTATTACTGAATTTATGGTATTTTAGGTCCCTTAGTGATTTGAACAGGTTTTCTTGTTCTCAGGTATCAAACTCGTGCTTTGCCTATCGCCATTCCTCCCTATGATTCTGGGTATTGCTGGTGGAGAGACTTGTTTGTGCATCCCTAAGTGAGTTACTTGCTTTAATGTAACCCTGCTGGTCACATGCAAGATAATTGCACCTCTAAGAACCGCTTTTCCTGTGTCCCAGAAGAGATTGGGATTATCCCGATAGTGTTGAGCATTGTTGGTTGAGTAGTCCTCCCATTTCTTGTCCAGCTTGAGCTTCAGCTCATGGTCATGGGCAAGATATGAGGGGAAGCGCTTGATCCGAGTGTCGGCAGAGGGGGATAGATCACTGATGCATACCGAGACTGGGGTGTGGTCTGAAATGACCATTTAGTGTATGTGAGGGTAGGAAAAACAGACAAGAAGCCTAGAATTGTTTAGAATATAGTCTATTCTAGATAACGAGTTGTGGGGAGAAGAGAAGAATGTATATTCTTTGCCTACAGGATTTACTAGTCTCCATACATAGTTAAATGTAAGCTATCTGCGAAATTTCTCAAGTGTGAGGTTTGTGCTAGTGAAGTGGGGACTGTGGCTCCCCGGGGGTGCTATTTGTCTTCTCTAGGATCCATCTCAGCATTGAAGTCCCCTGCCAGGATAGATGGCAGATGAAGTAGAGGAGCTAAATGTTCTGGAAGAATTCTTTTGATGGTGTGTTGGGTGCATAAACATTGGTGAGTGCCCAGTTGCCAGAACGTTGTCTGATGACGAGGGAGCATATTCTCCCTTGTGAGTCTATGTGGGTGGAGGTAACCTGCCCCTGGAAGTGTTTATGAATTAAGATGACTACGCCTGACTTGCCCTTGACCGCTGGCGAACCGTATACTTGCTCCACCCAAAGTTTGAGCAAACTTGGTAGATCAAGATCCGAAAGATGGGATTCTTGGAGTAACGTGACGTCTGCTTTGAGGCACCGCAGGTGCCAGAGTATAGCCAGATATTTGTGAGGCAAGCATAGGCCTTTAACATTCCCTGTGACGAGCTTCACAGCGGAGCTCATTTATGGAGGGCGTGTTTTGAGTGATCTATATGATGAGATGCATCGGGTACTGCAAAGTGAAGATGCGATTGTGTTGACAAGTGACGAAAATAGCAATAGTGAATGATACTGCAGAGAGTGGGGTGGGTGGTATAGGGGAAGATCTAAACAGGTATTCCTAGGTAGATAGAAGCTTGAAAGCCTGTGGAGGCTGTACTTAGCTTTTTTCCACATATGAGTACTCCTACCATCAGCAGCGTTACCGGGGTCTGACAAGTTTTGACATCCCAGGGTAGGGAGCATAATAGATTATGGCTCATTTCTCCACACTGGGGTTAGGATCCGACTAGTGTCTCCCCTCTGAGAAATGAGTCAATGCTCCGGGAGAACTTGCAGCAGACCTGGGGAAGGCTGTAGGGCTGGGTTATGAGGTTAGAGCCTAGACCGGGTGGAACAATTAAGTCGGCCACCTATTAACAAATCAGATCGAACATAAAAGTGAAGTCAAAATAGTATTGTTAAGTTAATCACAAACATTACAGTCGGATGACGGAATAACGATCAATACCTTGTGAACAGTCTGAACCGAGAACAAGAAGAAAAATAGAATTAAGGGATGGTCAGTGCATGGTGAGACAGTGGATTAGTAGCTGCAGGTGACCAGTGAGACTATATCTTGTAATCCCTCTTGGAGAGATCAGTGAGCTTCAGTTTTTTTGGCGGATCCTTCCTGGGACTGCACTGTTCACGCAGGTCTCCAAAGCGTTGTGGTGTTGTGGGAGCAGTGGTATCCATTCCGATGTGAAGACAGCTATGTAGATATTGCATGGTTTCATCAGGGTGGGAGAAGGATTTTTGATTCCCTGAGTTGTCTGTGAATCGCAGAATTGCTGTGTAAGCAAGAGTGAATTTTATTTTCTTTTTAAAAAGGGCTGAGCACACAGGCTGAAAGGCTTTTCTTCTTGTGAGTAGTCCGCAAATAGTAACAGCTTGTGGCCATCAAGTTGGAGGGACTTTGAGTTGCGGTAGGATTTTAAGATACTGTATTTGTCCGCATAATGTAAATAGCGTACAATGACTGGTTGAGGGGTTTGTCTGTCATTCGAGGGTGATCCCAATTTTTGTGCTCTTTCAACACGTGGTGTCGGTATCCCCAGGGCTCCAGGTATACGGGTTGAGCAGATGTCATGGAGGGCTTCAAGGGGGATAGATTCAGGGAGGCCTATGATGCGCAGATTGTTCCTCCTCCCCCTATTCTTGAGGTTGTCTATTTTTTCAAGTAAATACTGCTGGGTTTGTTGTAATTGCTGCTCAGCAGTGTGTACGCCCTGGAATTCATCTTCTATATCTGAGACTCTTGTCTCTAATTCTCCCAACCGTTTAGTGTGCTCCCCTATGTCTTTCCGTATTTGGGACATGCCCACTGCAATGGTCCGGTCCACTGCAGCGGTGATGGAGGGGGTGAGGAGTGCAGCTACTGCTTGATCTAGTGCCCCGTATTGGTCCTCCGGTAGGTGGAATGTGGCAGGGGCGGCGTGTGGAGTGACACTTACTGCCAGTGATGTGCCTGTCTGCGCTCCTTGCTGAGAGTGAGCGGCCTCCTCCGCATCTGCCATATTAGAAGTCCCGAAGCTCTGCATGTGCAGGTCTGGCCGTTGGAGAGTGGCGTGCCCGGCTACTCCATGGATGATAAATTTGTCCATCTGAAGGGGCGACAGGAGCACTATGCATGATCCCTGTGTGGAGGTGCTGTTTCTGGGAGGTGTATGTCGGCTTTGTAGCTGGAAATGCCCGGAGCGGCTGCTCTCTCTGTCCTCACATGTGCGGCGCTGAAACCAGAAGTTCTAGGGGACTGCATGTTAAAAAAAGGATATGTATATATTTTGTGTACAATTGTTTAATTTTTTTACTATTGTTGTACTTTCATCAGAGTAGCTCAGTGTCACCATGGTAACAATGTATTACTCTGAAGATTGATCAGGGATTTTTTTTACACTTTGATTGCTGACACAATGATGTTAATTGTACCCGCAATGCTTTGAACCGTCATGAATGAGTTTCATTCATGACAGCTGTGATTACTGGTGATCAGTGATTGATTACAGCTAATCACAAGGTACAGGGTGCTGTTATTGGCCCAGGTACTGTGTGATAGCTGAGTGTCAATCATAGCTCACTAGTATCATTTACTGAGATTCATTCATATATATGTACTATGTTGAGTTGGCAAGTGGTTAATAATGTACCTGCCATGCAGAAATGAAAAAGTTATCTCTATGTTCTAGGGCAGGCATCACCACAACCTCCAGTTTCTTCTATAGAAAACTCTCCCATGACTATCTTGATATTCAAATTCTGATAGCCAAAACCATTAGTAGAGTGAGGAAGTTCTCTACATCCTCAGCACCTGTGTTCAAACACCCTCTTCTACTGTTCCAGAAAACCCATCCACCACATCTGGTGACAGCTCCTGCCCTCCTCTGTAGTATTCACCCCATGCTCCAGTGCTGTTGTATTTTACTCTTTGCTCCTGATTGCATGAAAACCCACCCTCCACTGTCAGTGTCTATACATGCTATAGAATCCATGCACTGCTGAATGATATTTGCCCCCCAACTGTTTCATAGCATGATTCTAGCTTGATGTCTTTAGGCAGTGTCTGTTCCCATCCACCGCTCCTGCTCTCATAAATTCTACCTGAAAAGTCAGGCAGAGCTAGCCCCGGTCTCTACTGCATGCCATTTGTTCCATTTTTATGGCCTTATGGTCCTCCTCTCCTCTTAGTGTACATGTCTTACTCCCTCTGGATGCACATTGGAACACATTGCCAAAAATGTAAACAAATGTATTAGTTTGAATAGAATTCCAATTGTCATCAATGGCAAGGGTGGGGGGGGGGGGGCTTCCTGAGCTGGATTACAATGAAACCTGTGTGTCTTCAGCCACTCTTTCCCATTTGCAAAAATGAGGACATACCAAAAAAGTGGTATAGTAATGAGGGATTTAGAATGGTTCAGTAATAGTCCAGAGGGATAAAATACACCCTATCCTGTGATGCAGTAAGGCAGTGCATGATAGGGTATGAATTTTCCTGGATGGTAATATAATGCTACAGGAAGTCAGGGCTAAGGTGCATTTTTTGAAATTTGAAAAGTGAGGGTGCAGATTGAAGACTGCCATAGACTCGCACATTGGGATGGCTTGGGAAATGACATTAGAAGGGGCTTCTATTTATGAAAAGTAAAATTGTGCCTGAAAAAGTTAAATTAGACTTAACCACTTGCCGACCGTGCACTGTATATTTATGGCAGCGCTGTCTCGCGAAACGCCGTATATAAGTGGTGATCCGTGCGTGTGCAGTTAGCAGGCGGCCGCGACTTGGGTGGACCCGATGTCCGCCGGCGAGCCGCGATGACCTGCCAGAGAGAAAGAACAGGGAACCGCCGATGTAAACATGGCGGTTCCCCGCACTGTCAGTGGGCATGTAAGAGATCTACTGATCCCTGTCACTGGAATCAGTTAGATCTCCTATGCCCCTGGTAGCCTAGCCCCCTCACAGTTAGAACATGCCTAGGTTAACCCCTAGATCTCCCCCTGCAGGTTAACCCCTTCACTGGCAATGACATTTATACAGTAATCAGTGGCTATTTAAATTTCTGATCGCTGTATAAATGTCATTGGTCCCAAAACAGTGTCAAAAATGTCTGACGTGTCTGCCCCAATATCAAAGTCCCAATAAAAATCGCAGATCCCATTTCCAGTAAAAAAAATAAATGTAAAAACGCCAGAAATTAATTCTCATGGTTTGAAAATGCGGCAACTTTTGAGCAAACCAATCAATAAACACCAATTGCCTTTTTTTTTTTTTACCAAAAATATGAGGAAGAATATAAATCAACCAAAAACGAGGAATAAATTAGTTTTTTTGTATTTTTTTTTTTGTATTTTAGCAAAAAGTAAGAAATATTGTTTTTTTTTGCAAAATTGTCGCTCTTTTTTATAGCGGTGATCAGAAAAGATGCAGAGGTGACCAAATACCACCAAAAGAAAGCTCTATTTGTGGGGAAAAAAAGGACGTAAATTTTGTTTGGGTACAATGTCGCAAGGATGCTCAATTGTCAGTTAAAGCGACACAGTGCTGAATCGCAAAAAGTGCTCTGGTCCTACAGTGGGAAATCCTTCCGGGGGGTCAGATGGTTAAAGAAATGTTTTTATTTTAATTCATTTATTAGCGAACAATGATTTGTATCATGAAAAACATAATGCTTAAGCCAATAACATATAATCACATATAACATACCAATTACATAATTTACACAGCAAGAAATCCCGATGTTCAGAAAATAAAAAGATATATAGTAGTTCAGTGTCCATTTCTACTCTTTAATTAAATGCTGTGAAATTGTTGCCAGTTTTGCAAAAAAAAAAAAAAAAATGTCAATTTGCATGAACAAAATAAATAAATACAGTATATATATATATATATATATATAGAGAGAGAGAGAGAGAGAGGGAGAGAGAGAGAGAGAGAGAGAGAGAGGGGGGGTAAAGCCAATACAAAGTGTTTTCCTGTTTTTCCAATAAGCCAGACTGATACTTTTTCTAATTTTCTCCATAGCTAGGGACTTGCTAACTTGTTGATAGCAGTACAATATAATCCATTTTTTTCAGTTTTTAACCACTTCAGCCCCAGAAGGATTTCCAGCTTTAGGATCGGAGCCCTTTTTGCGATTCGGCGCTGCGTCGCTTTAACTGACAATTGCGCGGTCGTGCGACGTTGTACCCAAACAAAATTTGCATCCTTTTTTCCCCACAAACAGAGCTTTCTTTTGGTGTTATTTGAGCACCGCTGCGTCATTTCTGATCGCCACTATAAACAAAAGAAGAGCGACAATTTTGCAAAAAAACCCAAATTTCTTACTTTTTCCTAAAATACAAATCCAAAAAAAATATATAAAAAAAACATTTTTTTTTCACCGTTTTTGGGCGATTTATATTCTTCCTCATATTTGCGATAAAAAAATCGCAATCTGCGTTTATTGATTGGTTTGCGCAAAAGTGGTCGCGTTTATGGATGATGAGAATTCATTTTTGGGGTTTTTAATTTTTTTAAATTTTTTACTAAAAATGGCGGCAGTCTGTGATTTTTTGCGGTACTGCGATATTGCGGCGGACATGTCGGACCATTTTGACCATTTTGACACTTTTTTGGGACCATTGGCATTTATACAGCGATCAGTGCTATAAAAATTCACTGAGTACTGTGTAAATGTCAATGGCAGTGAAGGGGTTAACCTGCAGGGGGCGCGCTAAGGGTTAACTATGTTCCCTGGGCATGTTCTAACTGTATGGGGGATTGCCTAACTGGGGAAGGGAAGTGGTCACAGACTTCACGTAAAGGAAGGCTGTGATCACAGCCCTTCCCCCTCACACAGAGCGGAGGTCCGTGTTTACATACACGGACCTCCGCTCATTCGCTCCGGGGGGGCCATCGCGGGTCGCCGGCGGCAATCGAAGCCACCGCACCCGCTCCCTGGCCCCCCTCCGGCGGCGCGCGCTCACTAAACTCGTTCCCGCAGCCGCCGTCGTATGACGGCGATTTGCGGGAACGAGCCACTTTGCCGCCGTCAGATGCCGATCGGCGGTCGGCAAGTGGTTAAACTGAACGTGTTGCAGGTTGTATAATTAGGTGAAACTACTTTTTCCAAATTCTGATTGTTGACTTTTTTAATAAAATACTAATAATACTATAATAATAATAATAATAATAATACAGGAAGGAACATTTGTTATCGGAACATTTGCTCATTAAATAAGAACTGCAGAAAAAAAGGTGATTATTTAAAAATCTGCTGGGTTAAAAATAGCGATGAGACAAAGGTACCTGGGGGGTTTGATTTGGAATACTTATGGTGAACTTTACTGAAGTTTGGAAGCCAAATCTGAACCCTATTAAGATCAATAAAAGACACATCTTAGAAATCAGTAATGGTCATTTTCTAAGATAATACTCAAAGGATTGTCAGACAAATGATATGGATGACTGGGCACTGCCCTGGGGGATATGCACCAAAGTAAAAAGAAAGTAAAAAAAATTCTGTAAAGTGGGAAGATGCTACTTTAATAGTGTTTAAAGTGATAAATTAAATTGCAAAATTAGAAGGGCGTGGTTTGCGCGTGCTGCAGATGGCCACAAGCATCTAGAGCTCCGGCTGCTCGAGGGGGTAATAGAATGACCTGGACCTGCTAAAGCCATCTAAACCACCTGTATCTCCATGGTCTCCTTCCCCAAACTGTGGAGCGATGTCGAGAAAGAGAAAGGAGAACCGGAGACTGCAGAAAGAGTTTTTCAGCTCCGCTCCACGAGGAAGCTCCGAAGATGGCGCCGGCGCTGTGGGCCTGCCCGTGGACACAATCTCCGACAGTCACTACACTGACCTGCCAGACGACCGAATGGAACACAGATCCCCAGGGAGATCCCCAATCCGCCGCTCATCCCAACCGCCAGCTCGACGTGCAACATCCCAGCGAAGTCCCGGATGCGGATGGAGGATCCGACATGCGGCCTGGTGAGTCAGGGGCCTCCCCTATCCCTCCACAATACTGCCTCTAGTACATCCATAGCTGCATTCCTGACCAGCAATCAACCAGTAATGGACACCCTTCTTAAAGAAATGCTGATTTCTCTCCAGCAAACGCTGCATGCTGACATCTCTAAACACACAAGCTCTAACATCCCTAGGGGAAAGGGTACACACTGTTGAGAATGACATCAGCGACATTACATATACCATCAATGACCTGGTGGATGCAAATGAGGGGGGGTTGAAGAGAGACAATGGCTGCATTTCAAAATAGCGGACTTAGAAGATCGCAGTAGAAGGAACAATGTCAAGCTCAGAGAGATCCCCGAAACAGTTCAATCGCAGGACTTAAATCAGTTTGCCACAGACCTGTTTAGGGCTTTCCTCCCTGACCTGCAACCCATCGAGCTATCAATAGACCGGATCCAATGGATCCCAAAGCCGCCCTACCTCCCCAAAACAACCCCCAGAGATGTACTGCTACTAGTACATTTCTACACCACCAAATATTTGGCTCTGAGGAAATCAAGGGCCCTAGGTAAACTCCCTGAGCCCTACGAAGCTATACAAATGTATCCTGACTTGTCCAAGTATACTATGGACCTGAGAAGAGAGCTAAACACCATTACTAAGGCTCTACGCAACCACGGCATTGGGTACAAGTGGAGCCACCCCGCAAAACTCTCAATTGAAAGAAAAAGTTAAATCATTTACCATATCCTCTCTTGACTCGGGGATAGCCCTTCTCAAGGAATGGGGTATCATTCCTGAACCACTCCCTCCACATAGCCTGAAGGAGATCCGCAACCCGGCTCTGCCGCTGTGGCACAAAACAACTGCAAATATCATCCTAAATTCTGAAATGGTCCCTTCAATCAACACACTAACTACGGCATCCCCCTCCCCTCTCAAGCCACCTCTGCAGTGTTAAACCCCTTGGGACATTCATCCCACTTGTTACCACGCAGCTGTACCATCTCTTTACCAGCTACACAGTTATGTTAATTATATCTCTGTTTCTCTTCTTACCCCTTTGCTCCACTTCTCCCCCCATCACCTCCCTCTTCAACTCTTGGATGAGGAAACAAGGAGCCACCAAACCGCCCAAGGACGATTCGCAACAGTACCCGCTGAAGGTCGTGAGCAGACAGCCCTGCAAGGAACATTATCTTTAAACGTGAGTAAACAACACACTGATCACCTTTCACCACTACCATGAACATTAAACCTATATCAATCAATGCTAAGGGCCTTAATCATCCGGCCAAAAGAGCATCGCTTTGGCAAACTGCCTTGAAATTGGGCGGAGATATCATCTGCGTCCAAGAAACGCACTTTAAAGAGAAGGAGGCACAAGCCGTTCCCTCACATCTTTCTGGCCAATAGTTCTGGAAAAAAAAGGGGTGGCCATACTGATTAGAAACACCATTGACTTTGAACTGATTCAAGAACAAGCAGACCCAGAAGGCCGGTTCCTGACCCTTATATGCAAACTGAATTCCACCTTAGCCATGCTCACTTGCCTGTTTGCACCAAATATCCACCAGATCGCATTCCTCAACAAACTTACAAAGAAAATCCGCAAGATCCAAAAAGGTATGAGACTTATCTGTGGAGACTTTAATCTACCCCCAGATTCCCTTCTAGACACTTCCACCAAAAAAAAAATCAGATATACATCCCCAATGCAATCCTATCTCAGAGCGAACAACCTTTATGATGCATGGCGCTGCCATCACCCCACAGAAGTTGACTATATTTTCCACTCTATGGCCCACAACACCTATACAAGAATAGACCTATTCCTAATGGAAAGACAGTCACTACAACAAGCCACTGGATCAACCATAGAACCGATAACTTGGTCGGACCACGCTCCGATAACTCCCTCTGCCCAAAACGACTTCCTCCCGCCCCAATAATCTGGAGGGCTAATGTGAAACGTATGAGATCCTCACCCTATGCAGAAGATCTTCATATCAAGCTCAGAGAGTTTTTCGATTTGAATATGGGATCTGTTGACAAATCCTCAACTTTGTGGCAAGCACATAAAGTCTTTATTAGAGGAGTGTTTATAAAACTGAGTGCACAAGCTAAGCGAAGGAGGACACAGCGTCTTGACGAGGTCACAGAAGTGATTAAAACTATAGAAGACCAAAATAAAAAAACTCCCAACGATCTCCTTAAGGTAAAATTAATAAGACGGGAATTTCGTATGCTTCTCCACGATAACTACGAGAAAGCGTACAAGAAACTTAGGGCCGTAGCCTATTCCACTAACAACAAGGCAGGGAAACGCTTGACAGAACACCTCAAAGCTGCCCGCACTAAAACCAAAATACCATTTCTGCTCCACCCTAAAACCAACGCTAAAGTCATTACCCCCCAGGAGATAGCCAATGCCTTTAGCGCTTACTACGAATTGCTATACAATCAGACCCACTTACCCCCCAACCTTCCCCTGAAGCCATCCAAAACTTTCTCTCGCAGATCAAAATCCCTAAACTAAACCTGAACCAACTACATAAACTCTGCGCCCCATTTAATCTGCAAGAAGACATTCACCATATAGACTCCTTACCCAACAACAAAACCCTGGGTCCAGATGGTCTCCCAGGAGAGTATCTCAAACAATTTAAAGAAATTTTAGCCCCTCACCTATGTGCCCTCTATAATGACGCTGCCTCCTCCTCCAGCTTCCCACAAGAAATGTTGAAAGCCTTGATTTTGACGATCCCCAGCCTGGCAAGGAACCCTCATCTCCACAAAACTTTCGCCCTATCTCCCTACTTAACGTAGATGTAAAAGTCTATGCCAAAATCCTAGCTACAAGATTAATGGAATATATCCCCCAACTGGTACACCGAGATCAAGCGGGATTTGTGAAAGGCTGCCAAATGGCGGACGCCACCAGAAGACTAATTAACATTATACACTTAGCCAAATCCTCAGGAACGCCTTCTCTGCTTTTCTCACTAGAAGCAGAGAAGGCGTTCGACAGAGTCCACTGGGGATACCTCCAAGAGACCCTTGCCAGGTTTGGTTTTGAAGGTAACATATTACGGCCAATCATGCCACTATATTCAGTTCCCTCAGCCAATGTATATGCAGCAGACTTGCTTTCTTCAACATTCCACATAACCAACGGTACACGCCGTATATTTGACCTAGCAATTGAACCTTTAGCAGTTCACGTTAGAGACTCGAGACAAGTCACTGGTTTGGTGGTGGGGAGAGAAACACACAAGATAAGCCTCTTTGCTGACGACGTGATTCTCATGTTGACTAACCCTCTTTCCTCATTACCGGCAATTCATGATCTCTTGCTCCAATTCAGTGCAATTTCCTACTATAAAATAAATAGGGGCAAAATCCAAAATTTTAAGTATAGGATTAGACAGCGTAACTAAAGCTATCCTTACGATCAAACTCCCATACCAGTGGGCAGATAACTACAGGGTGGGCCATTTATATGGATACGCCTTAATAAAATGGGCATGGTTGGTGATTTTAACTTCCTGTGTGTGGCACATTAGTAAATGTGAGGGGGGAAACTTTTCAAGATGGGTGGTGACCATGGCAGCCATTTTGAAGTCTGAAGTTTTACCGACGGTACCAGTGGTGGGTAGAACTTTTCAAAGGGGGGAGTGTAAATGATTACACGGTG
>BLSH010033900.1:1369596-1383698 GCA_018402905.1 Glandirana rugosa | reverse complement strand
CCAAGAGTTCTGGACGAGAAAAGCAGTGTAGGTGACAGCACCGGGGAGATCCGCACCGCTAAAGACATATTTCGCACCAAAGGAGGCACATGAATGGTGCCATACATGCGACCATCATGCCTGCTGCCAAAAACGCATGGTGTGCCCTTGCGCCGCTGTGCTCGTGCCCCCCCTACAGTAAAGTGACATGACTGGGGAGACCTGCAGCGTGCGAGGCTCCCCAGCCTGGCTTACCCCCTTCATGGCGGATGCGCCTCTGCAGACCAGTGAGCGGCATGCCTGCTGCCAATATAGCGTGTACTGGTTCCCATTGCGCCGTCGTGCTTGTGCCCCCCCAGCAGAGAAATGTGACATGACTGGGGAGACCTGCAGCGTGCGAGGCTCCCCAGCCTGGCTTACCCCCTTTCTGACGGATGCGACTCTGCAGACCAGCGAGCGGCATGCCAGCCGCCAATGTAGCGTGGACTGGTTGCCATAGCGCCGTCGTGCTCGTGCCCCCCCAGCAGAGAAAAGTGACATGACTGGGGAGACCTGCAGCGTGCGAGGCTCCCCAGCCTGGCTTACCCCTTCCACGGCGGATGCGGCTTACTGTGAAGAGATGCGAAGATTTGGAAACCGGAAATGACGTCAGAACCGCCCACCACGAGAACCGCCGTCCTATGGGTAGGGGGAGGCTGGCTTAAATGTGCTAGACTCCTCCTACAAATACAGGCCGACCAATGGTCGGCCTTCTTACTTATATACACAAAATGGCCCATATAGTGAATTGGTGCAAACTTATTTACTTTAAAGCGGAATTCCGCCCAAAAGTGGAACTTCTGCTTTAAGTGATGGTGACCCCCTGACATGCCACAATTGTAATTTTTTTGGGGGGTGGATACCTCTTTTTTACATGTATTCAGCTCCCACTGCCTCTCCTGGCTCACGGAGCTGGAAGGGAGTTCACCTCTCCCCCCTCCCTCCCGGCAATCTTCTCGGAAACGTCACAGGTCCCAGAAGATTGCCCGGCCAATAACAGTGCTGCATGCGGCTCGCACAGTGCACGCCCGGCTTTGAAGACAAAGCCGGGCACCCACAGTTGTAATTCCAGCGCCGCATGGAGGAGGGAGAGAGGAGCGAGGCAGTGGGCAGCCGCATTGCTGGACTGGGAGACAGGTGAGTGTCTGATTATTAAAAGTCAGCAGCTACACTTTTTGTAGCTGCTGATTTTTAAAAAGGTGGAACTCCACTATTAATATATTGCAAAGGACAAGGGAGCACTATTTGAATCTTGGGGAAAAGAGGTCTAATTTCTAGTTATGTAAAAGCTTCTTTATAGTAGGTGCTGTGAAAATTAGAAAAGGCTACCTCATTAACTAGTTCCAGTCAGCTCATTTAAAGTGTAACTAAAGGCAAAACTTTTTTTAGTTTTTCTTTTCTTTTTTTTAGTTTTTTATATTGTGAACAACAATAAGAACACCTGTCAGTTTATATTGTTGTCTGTGTCCATATTAGAGAGATTCACCCTTTCTATGTATCCTGTTTACTGTTATAAATGAAAGTGAATGTAAAAGAAAATCCCATATTTTGAGTTAAAAACTCTCAAATAGTGCAGCGCTTGTTAAATGCTTAACCATAAAACATGAACATATGAAACTATAATTGTGTAACAAACTTGACATACATAAGTGATAAAACAACCTCCAGTAAATAAGTGTTCACTTTTATAATCTATGTATCTTTAATCCACAGAACAAGTAAAAAAAAATCTCAGCCACCACACACCATACAAGCTCAGTGAGTAAAAAGTGATAGCAGCATAAGCTTAACTCCATCCAGGCCATGCCTCCAGGCATGTTTCACCCCACCACAGTGCTTAGTCATGGAGGTCCTCCATAATTAAGCCCCTTGGGTGGGGTGAAACATGTTGAGGGACATGGCCTGGATTTACAGTTAGGCTGAGGCTGCTATCACCTATTACATGCTGTGCTTGTGTAGTATGCAGTGGCTGAGATTTTTCTCTACTTGTTCTGTGGATTACATAGTGTCAAGGAAAACTCCTAGCCTGGCCTATACCCTCAGTGGAGATGCTAAAGTTGGTTTAGGTTCCCATCTTCATATCCACAAAATTCTGATGTAATTTTAAAAAATAGCAAATAATGAACTTCTGTGTATCTATATTTATATATATATTAAGGTGCGAGCACATCTGACTGTGGAGAGCACTGCTGCAAAAAAATAATAACCCACCATAAAAATGCAATGACTGCGACCAATTTTATCTATGGGGTTACACAATACCGTGTTCCCAAAGACCCTACTATACTATTACTCTAAATTGACTCAGAGGGAGAGCTCTTCCATTACTTGCACTGGACCTTCATCTGCTTGTTGGTGGCTCAAAGGGTCATACTAAAAAAATGGACATCTTCCACAAAGCCAACTCTAACAGATATTAATAACGAAGAGAATTGTTTTATAATGGCAAAAACTCCATATGGATGTGTTCTACTCCACTTCTACAAAATGCTTTGCTTTCAGATGACAAGCCTTTATGGATGTCACTTCTCTAACTTGGAAATATCTATCTTTTCATTATCCTTCTGCTTTTCACAAGGATTTCACAAACTGCCTGATCACACAGTTGTGGATGAGTTTGCTAACCTCTTTAGTCTCCTCACATTGGAATACAAATGTATTGACCTTTTGTCTAATAGCAATTGTGGCAGGGCACCCAAGATGGGTCTAACTTCTCACTTGTTTTAGGTTATTATTAGATTTCAATGTATTACTATGTGTTTGCTAAGTTACCTGTATGATTTTTGTGCTGATTTCCCCTGGGGTCGCTCTGACACTTTGGGTTGGCAGTGACCCCTGAAGGAATCTCTATCAATGTCTCTTTATTTCTTCGGGATATTGATATTTTGAGTATCAATTATAATTGGTAAAATCATGATCCATTTAAATAACAATAAGTGGCAATCCTATTGCTCCACCTCCGTGCCCCATGTAGGCTTATTCACCAGTTGATATTGCCCCCTTATTGCTAATATCAAAATTAGCACCAACTCAGTAGTAGTACGTGAAATGCTCCAACGGACCTCCAGACCTTCAGAAGCCAGGTACTTGGACACTCTTTCTAGAGTAATGATATCATAAGTGTAGCACAACTCCTAAGGAGCCGCAGGTGAAATGGGATCCCTCACCCTGCACTGCCAGAAACACCAAATTTTCACAGTCTCCCAGAGTCATAAAACGGTCCAGCACTCTGATTTGTTACTTTATTGTGGGGATTTAAAATTGGATGGGGAGCAGGGGTATTATGGGGTACCCACTTGACTTTGACAACTTCAGGGACAACTTTCCTTTATACAGTCTATATACACTTGCTTATAAAGTGCATGTGCATGTACTCTTTAGTATTGAATGCACCTGTACAAATACCAGAATTCAAAATATTTCAGGAGTAATTTGTTTTTTGTTCTACAAGTGACTAAAATGTGACATGATATTGAAAATTTTGCATTGCTTAATGCAAGGTTGCAACCAAGCTTATCACTTGAATATTAGACAATTTTCCCCAAATTCCCTAAGTAAAACTTTGACAAAAACATATAAAATAATGATCTTTAACTGTATGAGAATGAAATTCTCAATATCAAAGTAAGAGCATGATTTATTTTTCCTAGTGCCACAAAATCCATATGCAGGTCTACAATTAATGCAAGTTAACAATTATGTTCTGTGGGAAGTGATTACTGGAAAACAAGAATATAAGCGGTTCAGCACATTCATCAAATAATCTGCTAATGTTCTAACATGCCTGCTGTGAATCTAATTGCTTTTTGTGTACCTGTTAAAAAGTTTCATTTACTTAACATTTGCTCGTTTTGGATATTGATGCATGTAAACCACCATTACAACTTACATTCCAAATGATTAAATGAGGAATCTATATCATGTGCTTTATTTTGGCTCTAAGGTACACAGATAGGTAAATTAAGTTCATCATCTTTAACAACTGTAAGATGTATGAACAAGAAGGTGAAATAGATAATAATTGCCACCAATGAGTTACATTACTTTTTTTTTAAAGAATAGCATTTTTTTCCAAATCAGATTTTATAAAAGGGAAAATGTTCAATTTATTTTGTCTCAACTGTTAGATTAACAATTCTAATTTCATATATCTTTATAGTGAACCTTCCTAGAATTAATGAGACATACTACCCAAGCAAAATTTCTTCCCTCCCAGATTAGCAGGTTTTAATAAAGCAGCATCCTTATCATTGACTACATTTACTGACCTGATTCCCTGTTACTATGAGGTGGCTTAGATGTCACATTTCTGAGGTAAAGACCACATATTTCTTTATTATCCTGATTGAAGTGTATAGATTATGAGGTCTAAAGATCTGCATACAAACATCATCCAGGCTAAAGTAATAATTCCCCCTTGAAGGGTTAAAGAATAATGAAAGCTGGTAATGCAGTCTTTGATAGCAATTAATGCACCTGACATCCAGTTCTTTCACCTAGCTCTCTCTCCCATACAAAATAATAAGTTGATACAGGCTGTATCTTACTGCCATCTTGCTTAACAATGTACAACTCTGGATTGGACCTCCCTTTCTCTCATACACCATTCCATTGTCACTATATGTAGTTGCTATATTGAATATGAAGGCAACCACACTGTACCAAAATATTTTTGAGATAAGCCCTACTCATCAGAAAGTCAATTGCGTTCAGATAAATTACCTCTCTGGTCTTTGCCCTGAATGTATTACAATAACAAGGCAGAAGATTTACTAATAATGGAGCACTCAGAATTTGGTGCAACTGTGCATGGTAGCCAGTCAGCTTCTAACTTTAGGTTGTTCATTAAAGCTTTAACGATACAACCTGGAAGCTGATATCTGCCCCAATATGACTGTATTGCATTACAAAAATAAAATAAAAAGTACTTGTACTGCCAAGTTTAATAAGGTGTACCAAATAAGCATGTCCAAATAAATTCCAGACTGCAAGTGTCATTAAACTCAGATGAAAAACTCTAATTACATGCTATATAACAGAGTGTGCATACACACAAAGCTACTAAAGCATTCAGGTTGTGTAGAGTGAAATATACCTAGTTGATTCTGCCTTCAACAGTCCCTCCCATCTTCTCTGTGTCCCCATTGCAGGCTGAGATTGTGTAGCCCAACTGGTGTCCTCCAGTGAGCATGCTCATATTTCACATTCCTTCTAAGGTCTTCATTTCCTCCTTTTTCTTATCTGTGCACACACAGTGGTAAATGACACTCCCCTCCCTCCCCCGTCCTCCATGCCCCCCATCTGCTAAACACTATGGGGGCAGAATATAGTATGCTGATTACATTCACTAAGAGACTCACAAAAAAGCTTAGTTTTATTATAAATCAGAATGAAATATATCAAATGTAATAAAGAGCCTTTGACGCACATGCTGTCTGAACAAAGTTAAAGCAAGGGTCATATATCGTTGACTCCACTTGCACATATTAATGCACAAATACACATCTGATGTTCAATAATGATGTATTGGGAGCTATAAAACAGTTTTTTCATATTTATGATTTCATTTGAATTGCTCTTCTGAAACAGTTTTTTAGTCATGTGACCTTGACAGCAACAATCAGGGCTGGCAAGGCACAGATTCATACTGTAGAAAGCATACATCAGCAGTGTAATAGAACCCCCTTTCAAAGATCTTTCCCTGCAGATGCCAAAGAACAAGGAAAGATCATGTGACCACACAAGAGTGCTGCAGGAATAAGGTACATAGAGGATTTAAAAAAAATACAGTGGCATGATATATCTGATTTATGTGAATAAATTATGACAATTAAAGTGATTGTAAAGTCTCATTTTTTTCTTTTTTTAAAAAAACAAACATGTTATACTTACCTCCTCTGTGCAGTGGTTTTGCACAGTGCAGCCTGGATCTTCCTCTTCTTGGGTGTCTCTTCACTGCTCCTAGCCCCTTCTTCCATTTGATTGCCCCCACAGCAAGCAGCTGCAGATCTGTGTGTTCATTCAGACAGGGAGCTGTCATTTGGCCCCGCCCCTTCTCTCCCCTGATTGGCTAACTGACTTTGTTTGACAGCTGCGGGAGCCAATGGCACCATTGTTGTGTCTCAGCCAATCAGGAGGGAGAGATGGCTGAGGGACTAGTGGACATCGCTGGACAGAGAGGGGGCTTGGGTAGGTATTAGGGGATGCTGGGGTGGCTGCTACACACATAAGTTTTTTTATCTTAATGCATAGAATGCATTAAGATAAAAAGAAAAAAACTTTTGCCTTTACAACTCCTTTAACACTTCTCTGTTTAGTGTCACCATTTGTCTCTCACACCTATTCACTCCCTATAGACTAGAGCAGTTTTTACATTTCTGCTTTGGACCTGTTTATTCCACAATAATTTTGTCATTACTTGAGGCTCAGTTCACACAGGGGTGACTTGCGCTCCGACTTGTGTCACCTCAAGGTGCCCCAAGTCGCTAGACATCTTAAATCACATTGCAATGAATGGGAGCCATCTTAATGTACGCTATTGAAGTTGCTCCGACTTCAAAAAAGGTCCCTGTATGACTTCAAGGTGACTTCTATCCGACTTGTACCCATAGAATTCAATGGAAGTTGTCTCCAAGTTGGATCCCCCATCTATATTGAAGCGACTTACAGGAAAAAGAAAATAAATTACACAGTTACTCTCCCCAAATTACCCAGGCAACCTCCTCCCTCCCTTCTCTGATTGGCCACAGGCAAAGTTGCCTGGCATGGAGTTGCGTTGTAAGTCACCCAAAGTCATGCAGAAGTCATGCTGAAGTCGCTTTGAAAGTTGCCTAGCAAAGTCGCGCCGAAGTCTGATCGCCCCTGTGTGAACGCAGCCTAAGATAACAAGTTAATACAAATATTGCTTTGTTTAGGGCAAACAAGGTTTTCTTTTCATGATCTTCAGTAGAGAAAAGAAAAATCACCTTTAAGTGCAGACAGTTTATAGGTTTGTTAGGTGCAATAACATACAATGGGTAACTCACATGGAGTGAAGTAAAAGAAGCTCATCAGGAAGGGGCATCCAGGATGTCAGTGCTGGATGTCCACAATGTGGACCACCAGGGTCCACTGCTGTGTGGAAGAGGCCAGACTGAGGTCCTCAGGTGGAAAGCCAAGCAGAGGGGATGAAGCTGGACTGTGGGGTGGACCACAGCGTGTGCAGATGACATCACCAGAGGGGAGGAGGTTGCAACATGTTTCTGAGTCTGCACAATGCCAGACCTGGGCATGCACACTCCTTTGTCAGCAATGGAGCAGGGGGAGCTGTATTAATGGAGAGGCACTGGGGCTAGCAGGGTCCTAGTGCCTGCCATGTGTGGTGGAGGCACCTGGACTAGCATGGTCCTAGTGCCTGCCATGTATGGTGGAATATAGAACCAGATACTACATTATTGGGGCAGCATTTACAAAAAAGATGTTGGCGGGACAATGATAGACCCTTATACCTAAACAAGCAATTATAACAAAATGTGGATGGACAACAATTACTAAAATCAAATCAATCGATAAAAAATAGGGTGGGCATAAATGATCCTGAGATAGATGTATAGATAAAATAACCCATTCCCCATCACATTAGCCTACCTGCCCTTCAACATTTTCTCTTTGCTGATCCATTGGTCGACAGACACACTTAATTCTCTTCTCTTCTGTTTGACTCATAATTATTTTACATTTAATGGGGACTACTACCTCTAAATTCAAGCTGCCAACTTTGCACCATCATACGCCAACCTTGGTCTAGCCTTTCGAGACCTAGAGCTGTGTCACGAAAAGTATGCCATTTAAAGTATGCCAAAAACTATTGCAAACCAAAAGCGGGTAATTCCTTTTTACACTACCAAAGTTGCCATCTACCACAGTGGATCAACAACATCCCCAAAGGTCAGTTCTGCTGCCTCAGGCACAACTGCATAAGGGACAAAGATTATATTACCCAAAGTGTCTCACTAACCCACAAACCTTTGGAAAAAGGTTACCCTCAACCTCTAGTACAGTGCTTCTCAACTCCTGTCCTCGGGACCCACTAACAGGCCAGGTTTGCAGGATAACTGAAGTACATCACAGGTGATATCATTTGTTGCTCAGTAATTGCAGTATTCTAGTCTGCATCTCACCAAGGTAATACTTAAAATCTGGCCTGTTGATGGGTCCTGAGGACAGGAGTTGAGAACTACTGCTCTAGTAGAACAAGCCTTCTTACTCTATAGAGATAATCCCCTACAGGAACAGCACAGAGGAGGGACATCAGCCCAGGTTTACCACCAGATATCATGGGAAACATCGACAAGTGGAACACATCCTAGTCAAACATTGGCACATCCTGCAACAAGATCCGTTCCTACAGCCCCTCATTCAAAGCAAACCCAAGGTAACATACAGAAGGGCTCCCAACTTGAAGAACAAAATTGTCCCCAGTAAACTTAGGCCTCTTGCTTTTTCCTGGTCCACTAATATACCCACCTTCTTTTCTTTGCCAATAATGTAGTATCTGGTTCTATAATCCACCATACATGTCAGGCACTAGGACCCTGCTATCCCCAGTGCTTCTCCACAAATACAGCTCCCTCTGCTCCACTTTCCTGACTGATGAATGAGTGCACATGTCCAGGACTGGCATTGAACAGACTCGGAAACATGTTGCGATCTTCCCCCCTCCGGTGATGTCATCTGCACTCACTGTGGTCCACACCATGGTCCAGCTTCATCCTATCTAATTAACTTTCCCCCTGAGGACTTCTGCTTGGCCTCCTTCACACAGCAGTGGACCCTAGTGGTCCACATCACGGACATCCAGCGCTGATATCCTGGACTACCCTTCCTGTTGAGCTTGCTTTACTTCATTCTATGTGAGTTACCCCTTGTATTTTATTGCACCTAATAAACCTGTAAACTGTCTGCACTTAGAAACACTTTTTCTTCTCTCTCTGCCTGTTATTTAGAGCCTGCTTCTTCTCCTGTGAATAAGCCTGACTTTGTGCTTGGACACCATGTCTTAGGATCCCCCCATTCTTGTTGGATCACTTCCTCCTCTCCTATGAACTTAGTACTTACAGTCAAGTCCATAAATATTGGAACGTCAACACAATTCCAATCTTTTTGGCTCTATACACCACCACAATGGATTTGAAATGAAACAAACAAGATGTGCTTTAACTGCAGACTTTCGGCTTTAATTTGAGGGTATTTACTTCCAAATCAGGTGAACTGTGTAGGAATTACAACAGTTTGTATATGTGCCTCCCACTTTTTAAGGGACCAAAAGTAATGGGACATATTAACAATCATAAATCAAACTTTTACTTTTTAATACTTGGTTGCAAATCCTTTGCAGTCAATTACAGCCTGAAGTCTGGAACACATAGACATCACCAGACGCTGGTTTTCATCCCTGGTAATGCTCTGCCAGGCCTCTACTGCAACTGTCTTCAGTTCATTCTTGTTCTTGGGGCATTTTCCCTTCAGTTTTTTCTTCAGCAAGTGAAATGCATGCTCAATCGGATTCAGGTCAGGTGATTGACTTGGCCATTGCATAACATTCCACTTTACCTTAAAAAACTCTTTGGTTGCTTTCGCAGTATGCTTCGGGTCATTGTCCATCTGCACTGTGAAGCGCTGTCCAATGAGTTCTGAAGCATTTGGCTAAATATGAGCAGATAATATTGCCTGAAACACTTCAGAATTCATCCTGCTGCTTTGTCAGCAGTCACATCATCAATAAATACAAGAGAACCAGTTCCATTGGCAGCCATACATGCCCATGCCATGACACTACCACCACCATGCTTCACTGATGAGGTGGTATGCTTTAGATCATGAGTAGTTCCTTTCCTTCTCCATACTCTTCTCTTCCCATCACTCTGGTACAAGTTGATCTTGGTCTCATCTGTCCATAGGATGTTGTTCCAGAACTGTGAAGGTTTTTTAGATGTTGTTTGACAAACTCTAATCTGGCCTTCCTGTTTTTGAGGCTCACAAATGGTTTACATCTTGTGGTGAACCCCCTGTATTCACTCTGGTGAAGTCTTCTCTTGATTGTTGACTTTGACACACAGAAGCCTATCTGCTGGAGAGTGTTCTTGATCTGGCCAACTGTTGTGAAGGGTGTTTTCTTCACCAGGGAAAGAATTCTTCAGTCATCCACCACAGTTGTTTTCTGTGGTCTTCCGGGTATTTTGGTGTTGCTGAGCTCACTGGTGCATTCTTTCTTTTTAAGGATGTTCCAAACAGTTTATTTGGCCACACCTCATGTTTTTTCTATCTCTCTGATGGGTTTGTTTTGTGTTTTTCAGCCTAATGGTGGCTTGCTTCACTGACAGTGACAGCTCTTTGGATCTCATATTGAGAGTTGACAGCAACAGATTCAAAATGCAAATAGCACACTTTAAATTAACTCTGGACCTTTTATCTGCTCCTTGTAAATGGGATAATGAGGGAATAACACACACCTGGCCATTGAACAGCTGAGCAGCCAATTGTCCCATTACTTTTGGTCCCTTAAAAAGTGGGAGGCACATATACAAACTGTTGCAATTCCCACACAGTTCACCAGATTTGGATGTAAATACCCTCAAATTAAAGCTGAAAGTCTGCAGTTAAAACACATCTTTTTTGTTTCATTTCAAATCCATTGTGGTGGTGTATAGAGCCAAAAAGATTAGAATTGTGTAGATGTCCCAATATTTATGGACCTGACTGCATATGGACTTTTTATAAGCTCTTATGAACTATTTAGACTGCCCTCCTCACACAGGGTCTGATTACCTGTTGCCACCTTCTATCCTTGTCGTGTTAATGTGTATAACTTTTCATGATATTGTCATGCAACAATTAATTTTTTTTGCAAACTTTAGACAATAGAACGCAACAACAATGTTTCTCAGTTTTGTGCTTTTTGAATGGGAAAAAAGTGTGAATTTATTAAATTTGTAAAAAATAGTAACACACAAATAAAAAAGTAAATTAAATAGAAATGAAAAAAAAAAAAAAACAAATCAGGAAAATAATAGTTGAAGAGAGAAGGTGAATAGGGAGTTAATTAGGGCTGATAGAGTAAACTAAGGGTAAATAAAGGTTTAAACAGAGGAACATTTTATTGATTTTTTTTTTTTTGTTGTTTTACAAATCAGGTTGCTATAACTGACAAAATCTGCAAGCAGAAAACTAGCTGATGTGCAGATCTTTTTATACAATCAAGGCTTACTGGTAAAAAAGTCACTCCTATAGTAGGATTACTCAATCAGTGTGATGCTGCTGCTCTCTGATACTCCACCTAGATAATGGAATAATATCTGTAACAACATAAAGAGAAGAGAGTGCACAACCACCCTAGTGAAATGCAGTTTATTAGGAGCAGCAATAAAAGTGCTACTGTGAATGCACCTGATCCAGCCAGCGCCGCACTCCATATTCAAAAGACTGCCACACAGAGGGGGGCGGAGAGATGGAGACACAGATCACAGCTGCCACAATGATGTGTTTGGAGGCATGGCCTCCTATGTCAAGTCATGCCCACCCTGCAAACACAATGTATTCTATAGGAAAAGTCCAATTCCTCCCCAATTACAAAAGGTGGGACAATGGCAATGGCAACCATTTTAAAAAGTTAATAAATAATAAAAAATCATTAAAAAAATCCATATATCATTAAAATCCATGTATCATTAAAAATAAATATAAAGAGTTCTACATTATAATAATGATTCAAATACAATCTGTTCTCACTGTAATCAGTGGACTGTAAACATACTTGTGTCCATTTAAACCTACCTACCTCTGATCTGATCCGGTCTACTACAAAAAACAGAAAGGGATCTGTTCCCCTCCATCTAGGTAGATTGGTTCTGAGGGCAGTCAGGTGTAAAAAGACAGCTTGTCTGTTTACACTGAACTACTCATACAGCAGAGTGGGCTTTTTCCATGTCCAGTGACTGTCATCCGCCCACTCTGTTCTGCTCAGCAGGGGATCAGTGCACAGTTCCCCTGCTGACCAAAGTGGATTCTGCCCCATGTAAAAGGGGACCAAGTGTTATTTATAAACACTGAGTCACACTGCTTTTTTTGACTGAAGATGTGAACACCTTCTCTGAGTATACAGTGATCCTGGCTTTGATTAATCAAAGCCCACATTTACTGTATACCTGGGGGGGGTGTGGCAGAAGGAGGGCAGATGGAAGAGAGACTGGACTTGCCAAACATACACATATCCTGTGTACAATGACGACATTTTTGGGCATACTGTATGTAGCACATCCAAACTCTGGAACTTAAAGTGGTTGTAAAGGCAGAAGGTTTTTTATCTTAATTTTATGCATTAAGATAAAATATCTTTTGTGTGTAGCAGCACCCCCAGCACCCCCTAAATACTTACCTGAGCCCCTTCTCTCTCCAGCGATGTCCACAAATCTCTAAGCCATCCGGGACACTCCTCCTGATTGGCTGAGATACAACAGCGATACCATTGGATCCCTTGGCTGTCAATCAAAGTCAGTCAGCCAATCAGGGGAGAGAGAGGGCAGGGCTCCATGTCTGAATGGATACACAGAGCTGTGATTCGGCTCGGGTGCCCCATAGCAAGCTGATGGCTGAGGGGGCACTCAATAGGAGGGAGTGGCCAGGAGAGCAAAGAGGGACTCGAGAAGAGGAGGATCCAGCCTGCTCTTTGCAAAACCAACTGCACCAACTAAGTATAACATGTTTGTTATTAAAAAAAAAGCAAGACTTTACAAGCACTTTAAAGCAGAGTTCCACCCATTTATAAAAAATGTAGCTGCTGGCTTTTAATAAATGGCTACTCACCTGTACCGTGGTCCAGTGATGTGGTAACCCAATGCATCGCTCCTCTCCCCCTTCCCTTCGCGGCGCCGACATAGCGAGTGTGGATGCCGCACTATGAATGGCCAGGCAATCTTCTGAGACCTGTGACATGCCCCAGAAGATTGCCGGGAGGGAGGGGGAAAGAGGTGAACTTCCTTCTGGCTCCATGGCGCCTGGAGAGGAAGTGGGAGCTGGGACCCTCTGAAAACAGGCCCCCCACAAAAAATGACATGCCAATTGTGGAATGTCAAGGGGTCATCTACTTACACTTTTGAGTGGAACTCTGCTTTAACAACTACTGCTAATTGAAAGGCAGTGACATAGCTTTTTCCTGCAACAGGACGTGTTGTTACTGGCAGGATCTCCAGGTGAGACATTTTGCAATAGGTTTACAAAAACAATTTTGCTTAAAGAACCATTATACAGTAAAACGGGATGTCAAACATGCTGAAACAAAGATTTACAGGTTTTAAGGTGCCTTTAGATATTAGAGAGCTTGATCTGGTCATTTTTGAGTGCAGTGGGGAATGTTTATATGTTTGTAGGTGCTCCTTCAGATGATTTTCTCTGTCAACAGTTATTTCATCCCTCAAGCAGCCTGTTGCCCGCAGAATTTCCCCTTCCTTTGGGGAAAGCTTGTAAAAAGAGCTTTTATGCATCACACAAGGATAGCTAGTGACCCGCCACCATTTTTAGACAGCTTTAGTCAAGTAGGCTGTAGATGAGTAAAAAACAAACGTGCATTCAGGTAGATAGACCAATCACAGATTATTTTCGCGCCATCATTAAAATTGAATGAACAAACATGTTGCAAACTTTTTACTCGCTACAATTTTTTAATCATTAATAGGGGACTTGTTCAAGGCAAGAAATAAAAATGAAATGTGCATGAGCCGAAGAAATCGATTTTAAGAAAAGTTGTATTAGACACTAACCAGATAGATGGACTTACGTGCAAACAAAAAATGAGTAGATGTCGGATGAACTGATTTCGACAGATTTTTACCACCGCCCAGTGATCGATAGGAACACACTACGTATTTTCGAGAAAAATGTTCGAAAGGGGTTTCCTTCCCCTTTAAGACGCCCGTTGTCCGACGAACTCCCTACTTTATTGACAACTGTCTCTTTTAGTAGACTTCCTCGTGGATGTTTGTATATTTGTAAGGGGTGACGTGAGTTTTTACTGGTCTAGTTCGAGAGATTATAGATTTCCGTGGAATTTT
>BLSH010033900.1:1341324-1358006 GCA_018402905.1 Glandirana rugosa | reverse complement strand
CATATATGTTGACCTTTTACATGTAATGACTGAGAGGCTCCTGTCATGATGTGGAAATTATACTGTGATCAGAGGTTTGCTAAGGAAGAGGGGGAGGGAGGATATAACAAAAATACACTGAATCTTAAGTTCCAATAATACAAACTGGGCTGCCAATATCCAACCTAATTCACTGGCCTAGGCAGATAAATGCCCCCCCGCCTTTCAGTCTTGTACAAGCATGATTATAGGAAATCACATAAATACATTTTCCTCCTCTTTAAAACTTTCTGAGTGTAATTATAAATTGTAGGCATTTTAAAAAGTCAGTACCAGTAATATGAACTTTTCAACAGCGAGACATGATTGCACCAGGCTGCTTTTTCAGACTTCATATCTTCTGTGTCTTCAAATATTCTTGACACATTTTGTTATACAAAGCTTTTGCTTATAAAAACAGTGATTTTACTTCATTATGATTGTGCTAAAGAGTTATAAAAATAAAAAAAAAATATTTATTGAATTGGTTTTTATTCTGTTACTTACTCTAAAACAGAAACTTGGAATTAAATTCTTTTGTTACTTGAACTACCTTTTTTGTTAAAGGAAATGTGTTCTTCAGTTAAGCTTGACATCTGCGAGAACTTTCTGGCTGTTTGGCTGTTTGCTTTTTTTTAGCAACCTATGGTTATGCTGGATCAAATTGGATTGTCTATAGGTTTATACCATGAATCTGACAGCTGTAATGTGAGCCCTTGGGTGTTAAATACCTGTCCTTTGTCTCTGAGCTTCAGGTTTCTGATCCTTGTATTAGGCGAAGAAACTTTATTCTATGAAGGACAGTGTCCTTGAATTTAAAAGTAAACAGGGAGAGCCTAAGGTTAAAAAGCAAGGTGGGCAATACACTTTACTTCTTACTTGTTTAAACGTTTAAAAACCTGTGTTAAATAAAGATTAGAGTATACACAGTACAACAGGTAGTATTGAAAAAATCCTTAGTACTCAAAAAGAATTATAAAAAAGCAACAAGCAAGAGTACTTACAGTTGAATTTTGAATTACATTTTTTAATCAGTTGCATGTAGTATTAAATAAAACAATATTCTATATTTTCTCTAACAATGGTATGGTATCACCCAAAGTGGAACTTTACCTTAAAAAAAGTTTGAATGCAGTAAGTTGTTTTATTTTAGAAGGTATATAGACAAATAAGCTGTTCACTTTGCAAGGAAAATTGCACTGTGCAATATATCATAGTGAGGTCAAGCTTTGCTGACTTCCATCATCCAATTGCATACATGATTTTTTTTGTTTTATTTCCCTCTGCATGTGATTGGGAATTCTTTGCAAACTGAATCACATTCACTAAGCTCTGGGGCAAATTCCATTGAAAAGGAATGGCCTAGTTGCCTTAAGTTAACTGTGCCTCCTATGCAATAAAATGGTCTTATCCCTCACAGCTCATTGTAAATTCTCAGCATTTTTGTGTTAGGGTGAATAAACTTCACATGCTCATACACAGGATTTGTGTACCAGGCCACCCAGTAAAGATGATGCTGAATCCAGGAAAAGATGGGGTGAAGAAATTTGCACTGGCAAGAGAGCTTTTTGACACTGCATCACCAAAGGGGAGGAAAGTATAAGAGTTCCACTTTAATATACCTTACCTTGACAGTCTAATGTTATTTAATTCAAATAATAGAATTTTGGAATGCATGTTTTTTTTTTTTCCTTTATAAGTAAAGTATTTCAGAGATGTTATGCTCTCACAAAAGGGTATGCAATATCATTCAATATTTAAGCAACGGCAAATTAAAATGTTGTCATTGCGCTAATATGTGTCGCTAACACTAGATTTGATGTTATCATACAGCAAATCTAAAGGCATATTTTTATTTTTGATAAATAATATTCTTTTAATCAGAAGATTTTTTTTAGTGTTATTTTATGATAAATAACATTTTAAAAAAAATAAAACTCTTTATGTCCTGAAAAAAATTTGTAATATGTTAGGGAAGACTAAAAAAGTGTAATGCAGTTTACCAATTCTTATATGTGATGGCTGTACTTATTTTCTTTTTATAGGCTTTCTTTCTTCTGTTTTCATCTGGTGATCTGGTCAGTGAGTTTGTTAATATTCAAAGAACAAGCTCTCCAGCAAATGTATCAGTCACAGAGATGAGACAAAATATTTAAAGTGGATTTAACTCCACTTTTTAACTTGTACCTACAGGTAAGCCTATAATAAAGCTTACCTATAGGTACAGTGAATATTTCCTAAACTTGCACTGTTTAGGAGATATTTGCAAAACATGCCTTTTGAAGGGACGGCATACTGTCCCAGACCTTCAAAGCTCCATGACCGAGCTGAAGGCTCTCGCACGCATGCCCCAGCCACTCATACAGCTGGAGCCTGCAAACCCAGAAGGAAGATTGGGTGAAAATGGTAACATCAGGGAGACATGACTTTGCTGCACTGGAGAGCTCCATATACAGGTAAGTCTGTCATAATATACTAGTATGCGGTTAATACTAGTACATTGTGACTTAAACCTGCAGGGGGACCCATTTCTTTTTCTGGCAGTTTACTACTGCTTTAACGCTGACAGGGGTGTTTACAATGATCTGCTTTAATTTATTTATGTAAAATGTTTATCCCAAAAGAAAAAAAACTGGATGTAACTGCTTCTAAAGTATGATCTGAATGTTGGCTTTGATCTGTTAGTGCGTTAAATCTTCTAGTGCAGCTAACACTGACAATGCTGCTGTCCAAAAGTGCCCCTGTGCTCCCTCATCCAGAGTGGAGGCACTCTAATAGAGAGGGTGTGTTACTGGACAGATCACCAAGTGAAAACAGAGGGAAAAAGCCTAAGCAAAGAAAACTGATACACCACATCGAATAATTGGTAAGCTGCAATATATTACATTTTTGGTTTGGGGCTTGATACCACTTTAAGCCTGGCTTCAAACTAGTGCGAATTGGATGCTGGTTCACACATCTTCGCAGCAGGCTCCTGTGCATGGGCCTCCGCAGGTAGGGGCAAGGGGAGGCAAGTGCCCCCCCACCCCCTGGAATCAGGGATCTGTTTTGTCTGATCTACCTCCCATTGCTGACTTGGCTTGGGACCCAACAATCATGCTGTATGTCTTCTATGCTCGACCATTACCGACCCAGCTTGTCTGACCCTGCATCCTGCTCATCCAGCCTGCTACAGCTCTTCAGTCCAGCAAGCTCTCATCTGGCTCCTGCTTCCAGCTGCTTGCCCACAGTCTGCTGCCAGCCAAGCTCCATGCCAGCTCATCTGCCACCAGCTTGTTCTGTTGTCACATCCACCTGCTAACTGTTGCCACAGCACAGACTACTTGGCTGATCACAGGCACTCATACCTCGCTGTGCTCCCATAGCTGCTGTCTCAGTACCAGTGGCCCCCAAGCCAGAGTTGTATAAGAGGCCTTCCTCTTCATTTCAGGCTCACTGACCAGGTACATGACACAATGGTTCAAGGATCATTGTTGGAGCATTGCTGAATGTGGCATACATATTATAAATAAATGCATAGGGGTTCATTTACTAATACTGGAGAGTGCAAAATCTGTTGCAGTTGTAGCCAATCAGATTCTAACTTCAGTTTGTTCAAGTAAGATTTGGCAAAAAAACTGGAAGGTTTCTATGCAGAGTTGCATCAGATTTTGCACACTCAAGTTTAAGTAATTCAACCCAATAGTGTCATAGCCATCTAATGACAATGTACTGGTCTTACTAATAGCGTAGTTTATTTATGATTAGCGTATATATTATTGTGTATGCTATATTATGAAGCACTGTGATTTTAGTTGTAGCATAGCTGAAGTTGGGTCATCATTCTAAGTGAGCCTATCAACCAATATAAAAACAGGATTACAGAAGAGTGTGAAAAAATAGATTTACATTTATAGGTAAAAATTAAGTAAATGCTCAAAAGGATAAACAATTAAATATCCAACCCACAGCACACGTTAAATCAACAACTACACAGAATAAATTGCATTGCCAGGTTAAAATCAATGGAGTTTCTGTTCCTACACAGTTGAGCTGGCAACATCCTGAATGTGTGGCTGGCAAAAGAAGTGCAATACTGGCATCTGAACCAAAAACCTAACAGAAAAGTAAGTAAAACATAAGTTTATATTTAAGTCCAATTTCATAACCAACCCATAATAGATTTGTACCATCCATCCCACCAAATCCCAACTGTTTGTTTTCAGGCAGAACACATTAGGATGGTGAAACCCCAAGTAACACACATCCAGGCAAAAACTAGAAACTAAAAGATATAGTTTTGCTAGATTAAAAAATAGTTAATATAAATGTCAAACTAATCATTTTGGTTCTTGTCTCTGTTATTGATTACTTTGGTTTCCTTGTTCTAGATATTGAAATATTTAGCTATGTATCTCTGATTACCATGCCATTATAGGGAATTGTATATTCATTGCTAATATGTCTACATTTTATGGAGAATTTGGGATGCCATCAATATAAAAATTATTGTACATAGCAGGCTATACATTCCAGAAAACGTAACTATTTTTGCATGTATCCCAAAATTGCTATGATACTCTATACTATTGGTTGTTTTACTTGTTACCATTTTTTTGCATACTTAAAGGCTGGAGAAAGCATTGTTTTCTGTCCCTACTAAAACATGATGGTTAATTAGTTATTTGATTATGATAATCAGATACACTAATCACAGCAGTCTTGATGAAAATTCAGAAATTATCCCTAGAGGGCTTCGGTCCAGTAAATGTGTTGACAGGCTATTTATTATTATGATGGTGATGCATCACAATGCTTTCTGAAGAAACAAAGACAGTCTGCGAGTATGGTGCATAATAATAAAGAACAAAGCAAATGTAGTGAAGATAGATTAAAAACAAACCAGGATTGTGGCAAGTGCAAGCTCAAGCCAATCACAGTTCACCCCTATGTTTTTCATTCTACTGTCAAATGTTTTTATAAGGAACAATTAAACTGTTTTGTATTGAAAATCCTGTATACTTATTAGAATAATTTAGTTAATTTACTGTATAATTATGATCATTATGCTGTCACTAATTTAAAACTTTTGTAATGTGAATTTAAAGATATCAAGAATAATCACGTCTAATATTAGCTGAGCTTATGTGTATAATGTTATTGATATATTACACTAACTATTGTTTTAGCCATCAGATGTAGGCCCTATTAGCTGAATGGCCATGTCTTTGTTTGAACATACAATATGCTGCCTAACATAAGGAGAAATTTGATCACCGCTTCAACAAGGACATCTCTTCCAATCACAGCAGTGCAAGCATATGATTTAGTATGCATTCATTGTTCTTCAAAATGTTCCACTTCTGACAAAAAGCTAGCCTCTGTGATGATTACCATAAGGGTACAGTTTAAACCTGGAAGATATTACCAATAAAGGTAGCTCAAAATTGATTACAAGTCATAATATACATATTTATATTAAATGTCAATGTAAAAAAAAAAACTATTGGTACATTTAGCAAAACAACAAAGTGTATTTTCAGCTCTGGTCCTGATTATTCTAATTACTCTCCTTTTCCATATATAAAATGGATGGAGGCACATGGATGAGTGATGTTTTTTGTCTTACAATATCACCAAGATTTCTTTGGGTTTAAAACTGTACCTGATCTCTTTTTTGCATTTACTCAAACCCACCCTCTAGTTACCACCTGTTACATCCCTGTTACATTCTGACACACTTGCTATTCCCCTGTCCACCACCAGAGGGACAGATCTATGTGAACCACCTCCTTTTGTCTATCTGCCTGGATGCTGCAATGCGGTCTAGGCATCCTCCCCTTCCCCCTAGTTGTCATGGACACGCGCACCATGCCGGTTATGCGATGCCATCGGGTGCTGCAGCACTGGCTTGCTTTCCATCTTCATGGCTGACTCATGGAGAGCCTCTGATGCCACTATGGGCGGCGTCTACTGCTCTGGCAGAAGTGCTCCTCCTCCAGAATCATGCAGCGTGACACTGGGGGAGGACTCCTGGGTTCTTTGGTCATCCATATATATTTCCAGCTGGATGTGTTTATGTTCTGCTGACTGTCGGCTGCCGTCTGGGGCTTGTTCGCATCTCCCTCTTCTTCACAGATTTTCCTTCTCCGGGGTCTATACAGGTACGTGCTGGGAGTTAGCCTTTATCACCTTATTCTGGTATTTACTTTGTTTTCTATCTATGCTTACTCTTTCTTTTCTCTGGCTTTTCCCAGTTTGGGTCAATGCATGGGTTTATGCCATGCATAAGAGTATTTCATATTCACTCACACATGCTATCCTTACCCCACGGTCCTCTGGTGTATCTCTCATCTTTAACCACACCCTGCTCCATTACTATAGTCACCTTTACCTTAGATATACATCAAGGTACTTACCATTGATTAGACCACTACCACTATATACATTTTGTAGATTCTTGGAATCAAGTTTGTCATCAGCGAAATCAGCATGGACATCCCATCCTTTTGGGGATTTGTGGGCTTGCCCTACCCTGGGTTCCATACCCCCTCAGCTCCCGGGATGGATGGTGAAGATGGTCTTCATTTGACCAGCACTGTGCATGGAGATCTTATGCTTACATGTAAGTAAGGGGATGATGACCTTTTTGGTCCCCCCCTTTTCATCTCCCCTCCTTTTTCTTTTACACATTTCCCCATTATTAGGGATATCATTGGATCATATTGGTCTCATATACATTAATTATTTTTACAGATGTTCTGTATGCATACTTGATGAGGTAGTGTAATCCCCAAAACATGTAGAGCTTAAAAAGATGCATGCATATATGTTTTTTAATATATGATGACATTTATGTGATGCAATTTTTATTCTATTTAATCATGATCCTTTGTAGAGCAATCTGGGCTCATACTTTTCTCCTATGTACCATGCTGTGTTATACATTGTGTCATATATTTGCATATTAATCGGTCTATGGTCACATCATTAGCTATCTTATGTCATGTACTGATCAAGTAAACCTTTTTTTTATCATAAAACTAGTCTCTTCTATGTGCCTCATTCAAAGTCCCAAACTCCTTCTTCTGAATTATTTGAGATTAGGTTGGACACAGTAATTAGTTTTAGTTGGAAGGACGCAAGCACTGATTTGAGAATCGTATGAAACAAAAAGCAGTGTAGCAAAATCGTGAACCTTCACATATACACTGATCAGCGCTATGGTTACATCCAGTCAGAATCAAAAATAATAATATAAATTATAAATATAAAAATATAAAATATAAAATATGAAATATAAATATAAAACAGAAAGCAGCCAATTTTTACAAATAATAGGTCAATAAGAGATCATACACATAAGAGAACCGTAGCCTCCAAATTAAATAGTGTATCAACAGCGCTTTCACAGTTCATAAACCATGTAGGTGAAAAACCGAAAGTCCACAGTGATCAAAAAGAGAGGAGGAACTCCACACAGTTAATCTGCCAGCCCCCAGGTTACTTCTCATCATCGCAGGTGAACCGCACCCAATGAAGTGCCCACTTACCAGACGCTTACTTTAAAGTGCCCTTATCAGGATTCAGTGGGTAGCCTATCCGGCCTCACAGCGATCACTCCTCCGCAGTCACGTGTACCCGGAAAATAAAAACCTCACATAGTGTACTTTCGTTCAAAATTTTGATTTTTTTTTTATAAAATTTTGAACAGAAGTACACTATGTGAGGTTTTTATTTTCCGGGTACATGTGACTGCGGAGGAGTGATCGCTGTGAGGCCGGATAGGCTACCCACTGAATCCTGATAAGGGCACTTTAAAGTAAGCATCTGGTAAGTGTGCACTTCATTGGGAGCGGTTCACCTGCGGTGATGAGAAGTAACCTGGTGGCTGTCAGATTAACTGTGTGGAGTTCCTCCTCTCTTTTTGAATCACTGTGGACTTTCGTTTTTTCACCTACTTGGTTTATGAACTGTGAAAGCGCTGTTGATACACTATTTAATTTGGAGGCTATGGTTCTCTTATGTGTATGATATCTTATTGATTGATTTGAGAATGCTCACTCAATGATATGTGTAAAAATTAACTTCAGTTATCCAGTCAGTCAGCCAGCCAGAATTTTTTTTCCAATTTACTTTTTTAACCTGGACACAATTGAAAAATTTAAGTGAATATTTACACAATTTATTTTGTGAACATTTTCGAATGCTTTAATAAATTGGTCTAATTGTATCATGTTAGTATTTAAAGCTGAGTTATGTATGGGTTTTTTTCAGCATAGTTTGCTAGCTTGAACTGATATAAATATGTATGTGGTGCCATAGTTGCCTGGTGATTGCAAACTAGTTTACAGATCCCATGCCAAGCAGATGCCCTGATGCATTGTGAACACAGGAGACTGGTTGCACAGCATGGGTGACATTCACAAAACATTTGCATTTTCCTCAGTGATTGCAACAAATTCTCTGATTGAAAGAGGTGGAAAGGCAGGGCAATGATGTCACAACCTCCAACTCATACAATCAAAGAATACTTTCCATTCACTGAGAAAAATGTAAGGCTTTCTCTGAATGGGGCCCAATGCCCATAAATGCAACCTGCTATGTTCACTAGGCATGGGACCCAAAAAGCCAGTAGCAATCATTGTAATAGTGGTGCCTACTACAGCTATTTCACAGGGATCAGCTAGGTATGGCCCATATATGCTTGCATTAGTCCAAGCTAGTGTGTCTATGAAAAAAGCCATAGCTAAACTTCACAGATTTAAAAGCAATACACTTAATTTACTTGTACATTAAATGGTTACCAGTCACATCACTAGCACTAGGTATAGGACCAGATCTGTATCATTTATTATTCCTGAAGAAATTCCTGACAAGATTCTCTTGACTTTTGACATGCATATGATTAAAGATTAATGATAATCAGAGACCTCCAAGTGTCACCAACATGAATACAAAATCTTCAAGCATCCATAATATATGCCTGGATGGCATCATGTTATTACATTAATAGACATTTTAATATTTTTATTGCACTAGAGCAAATGATTCTTAAAGTATTAAATGCTCCTTTTTTATTAGTGCATACTTAATAAATTATGAAAAAACTGCCCAGTATGCCATTTGCTTGATATGTGTGTATAAACATTTACTGAGATAACTGTACACTGCTGCTGGCTCTAGTTGACAGTGCACCACTCCCCTGAACTTCTGGGTAGGAGAATGTGCTTCCATGCACAGTTCAGAAGGAACAGCACAAGCACAGGGAGTAAGGAGGATGGGGGAGCAGCTTCCTACTGGGCTATCTCTTTCTATGGAGGCATGCAGTGTCTGCAGTTTTCAGCTTCACAGAGCCTTGTAAGGAAATGGACTCCCCCAAAAAAATAAGAACCAATGGAGGAAGGATGTTTAAGGAAAAGAAAGTTGTCAAAGACAAATAAAGGCTTAGAAAGAAAATTATGAAGCACATGTGGTAAGTGCTGATGTCTGCATGGGCTTAACCACTTGCTTACCAGGTACTGTCAACCCCTTCCTGCCCAGGCCAATTTTCAGCTTTCAGCACTGTTGCCCTTTGAATGACAATCGCATGGCTATTCAACACTGTACCCAAACTACATTTTGTATAATTGTATTGAGACAGATAGAGCTTTCTTTTGGTGGTATTTAATCACCACTGGGTTTTTTATTTTTTGCTAAACAAATGAAAAAAAAGTGTGAACATTGTGAAAAAAGTTTTTCTTAGTTTCTGTTATAACATTTTGTAAATAAGTAATTTTTCTACTTTACTGATGTGCGCTGATGAGACTGCATTAATATGCTACCCTGGTGGGAACAGATAGGCTGCACTGATGGGCATTGATAGGCAGCACTGATGGGCACTGAAGAGGCGGTACTGATGGGCACTGCAATTTGTGCTATACTGGGTCCGGTGCCCCATCTGGTTCTGGTGGGGGCTGCCTGTGGCTCTATCCGTTCCTCAGTTAGATTGCCCCCCCCCCCAGGTGCCCTGTGCAGTGTAGCCATAAGCCAGGTAGTTCTCAGAAGCTTCTCTTCGGGCAGCCAGAGGTGGCAGGTGGGGTCAGGGATGTTACCACTTTCGCCACTCCACACACAGGTGATTTCTTCATTCTGATGAATCTAGCAGCTGAAGATGGAGAAGAAGGGGAAGCAGAGATAGGAACCTTGTAAGTCATCCCTTTCTAGCCATTCAGTAAGTTACTGGCTTACCACACTTCCACTACATACTGCTCACTGACCACCCTGCCTCTACATATTACTTAATAGTTGCCCTGCCACTACATACTGCTCACTAACCATACTGGCATTAGATTCTGCTCAGTGATTGCCTGACAATGCATACTGCTCACTGACTGCCCAGACACTACACACTGTTCACTGTCTGCCCCATTCTACATATTGCTCACTGGCTGCTGTACCACTACATACTGTTCACTAGATGGCCTGCACTTTCCTACTGCTACATGCCATACACTCCATAGCTCTGCACTGTCATTTCTTGCTGCCTTGCACTGTATACTGCTAATTACACCTTCTTATGTACTGCTCTGCACTGACACTACAGTCACACCGAAAAGGGCAAGGGGGCCCCATGATTTATGAAGGTGGCCCTGATGTTTGCCTGTGTTTACTTTACTAGGGCAGGACAGACACATACAAAAAAATAAAAATAAAGCATTCAATTATTAAAATAATTATATCTCTAAATAATGTTAAAAAAACATACAAAATAGTGATGACTGGTGGGAAAAGGGCTTTCTGTAATATCAAAGTTTAGGTCTAAAAAATGTAGCAGATATGTAAAAAAAGTGGAGAAATTGTATAGTGTATAGCCGCCAGACTGCCTTTACTATGTCCATTGAAAGAAGATTTCAGGAAGGGTGTTCAGCCAATAGCCATAACATTTTCTGCTTGCTGCCTTCCCCCTGGCTTTAGAATCCCCCCTCCCACATTTGATGTTGTCTGCCTATTCACCTGTCTTGTGGAAGGGCAGGAATACTATGGCCGTAGCTGTCCTCCTTCTGCCCCATTTTCTCCACCTTATCGACACCACTCCATCCGTTCATGTCCTATTCCTCCCCTGCCTGCTGCTGCCTCAGTGAATGTCATAAGTTGGTAGAAAGAAGGCCTTCTGCAAAAAATAAGGGCAGAACCAGAGTTGTACCATGATCTCATTAAGACACTCTGCATAGGAGCGATATAAGGGGACTTTTTAATTACACTACAGCAGCAGATACATTACATATGGCCCACTCTGTAGAGTACTGTGAACCATCTCTACAGGTGGCAGTGGCTTCTAGGTCTGTCAACTCCTCATTACCAGTTTGTGGGGATATGGCATGATAAGTAGAATAACTTGAGGAAAATAGTTAATTTTCAACATTTTCTTTCAAGTGGCTGCTTTGCTTCTGAGAGGAGTAGAGAAGGATGAGGCAGAAAATAATGAAATACCAACTGTTAAAGGAAAGTGGCTGTTCTGCACCTGGGAAGAGGAGGGAAGGAAAAGGAAAAGGGCACATTAGAAGCACCTGCAAACAAGTGGCTGCTCTGTGCCTGGGAAGAGTAAGAAAAAAACATTTTTTCAGTCACTTCACTATTTCCTGTGCATGCTGTGGCTGTATAAAACTGCCTCTATGAGATCAAAAAGGTAGATGTGCTCTGGCTCTAGATGGTGCAGCCTGTCCATTGCTTCTCCCTACAAAATTTGCTCCACTACCACCATATGCAGAAACTTTGACTCTCACTTTAGGGCTGCCTGACTCTTTTAACCACTTGCCTACTGGACACTTTTCCCTCATCCTGCCCAGGCCAATTTTCAGCTTTCAGTGCTGTCACACTTTGACACTTTGACCACTTTTAGTGATATTTAATCACCACTGGGTTTTATATTTTTTAATTATTTTTTTTTTTAACCACTTCAGCCCCGGAAGGATTTCCAGCTTTAGGACCGGAGCCCTTTTTGCGATTCGGCACTGCGTCGCTTTAACTGAAAATTGCGCAGTCGTGCGACGTTGTACCCAAACGAAATTTGCGTCCTTTTTTTCCCACAAACAGAGCTTTCTTTTGGTGGTATTTGATCACCTCTGCGTTATTTCTGATCGCCACTATAAACAAAAGAAGAGCGACAATTTTGCAAAAAAACCCAAATTTCTTACTTTTTGCTAGAATACAAATAAAAAAAATATATAAAAAAACATTTTTTTTCACCGTTTTTGGCCGATTTATATTCTTCCTCATATTTGCGATAAAAAAAATTGCAATCGACGTTTATTGATTGGTTTGCACAAAAGTGGTCCCGTTTACGGATGATGAGAATTAATTTTTGGGTTTTTTTTTTTTTACTAGTAATGGCGGCGATCTGCGATTTTTAGCGGTACTGCGATATTTCAGCGGACATGTCGGACTATTTTGACACTTTTTTGGGACCATTGGCATTTATACAGCGATCAGTGCTATAAAAATGCACTGATTACTGTGTAAATGCCATTGGCAATGAAGGGGTTAACCTGCAGGGGGCACTCTAAGGGTTAACTATGTTCCCTGGGCGTGTTCTAACTGTAGGGGGACTGCACTATCTGGGGAAGGGAAGTGGTCACAGCCTTCGTATACAGGAAGGCTGTGATCACAGCCCTTACCCCTTCACACAGAGCGGAGGTCCATGTTTACATACACGGACCTCCGTTCCTCCGCTTGGGGGGCCATCGCGGGTAGCCGGCGGCAATCGAAGCCGCCGCACCCACTCCCTGGCCCTCCCCGAACACAGTGAGCGCTCGGGCGCGCTTCCGGCGGCACGCGTGCGCTCACTAAACTCAATCCTTCAGCCGCCGTCGTATGACGGCGTTTTGCGGGAACGAGCCACTTTGTCGCCGTCAATTGCCGACCAGCGGTCAGCAAGCGGTTAATGAAAAAAGACAGAAGATGTTGAAAAAGACATTTTTCATAGTTTTCTATAAATTTTTGCAAACAGGTAATTTTTATCCTTCATGATGTGTATTGATGATGCTGCACTGATGGGCACTGATAAGCTGCACTGATGGGCACTGATGAGGCAGCACTGATTAGGATGCACTGATGAGGCGGCACTCGTGGGCACTGATTAGGTGGCACTGATGAGGCTGCACTGATAGGTGGCACTAATAGGCGGCACTGATGGGCAATGATAGGTGGCACAGATGGGCAGTGATAAGTGGCACTGATGGGTGGCACTGATAGGCACTGATAGGTGGCACTGATGGGCACCGATCGGCACTGGTAGGCAGCACTGATGGTCACTGATAGGCAGCACTTATAGGTGACACTGATGAAGAGGCAATGATGGCCACTGATTGGCAGCACTGATGAACATTGATTGGCAGCACTGGTGGACACTTATTGGCATCAATGGTAGGCACTGATAGGCAGCACTGGTAGGCACTGTTGGGACTGCACTGATAATCAAGATCAGTGCCCCTGATTATCAGTGTAGATGTCCCTTTCACACAAGCCGGTTATCGGCTCTCCTCCCCTCATGTTGTCAATGTGAGGAAAAGAATGCTGATAACTGGCTTTTGTATATATTGTGATGATCAGCTGTCACTGGACACAGCTGATCACATGGTAAAGGGCCACTGTGACTGGCCCTTTACCCCGATCTGTGATCAGCTGTGTCTTAAGGCCATTCACATGCTGCAGGGGACACAAGAAGTGTGATCATGGGAGGATGTCCATGGATTGGATGCCCTCCTGGCAATTTAAGCCCATGTTGGGTTTAAGCCCTTGGTGGGAACTGGTAATTAAAGGAGATTGTCTACATTTAATGGCCACACAAGTAGACGCTGCAGAAAAAAAATATAATAAAATATACTTCACCCCAAGAAAAACTTATTTAGGAAAGAGTAAACTGCCTATGGCCTTATGATTCTACATTTAATTTTCGCTGCTTCCTGAAGAATTCTGAGGCTGGATATAACCCTAAATGCAAAAAAAAAAGTTTTTTTTTCACTAGTGTTCTAAACAAAGTTTTTGTGAGGGTTTCGTTTTTTTTTTTTTTATTATGCTTTGGTCATGTGTATTGTTTCCTACTTGAATACCTATGGATGCTGATATTTAGGAATTATAATAGGAAAGCATCTAATAAAGGTCTTCTTCTCTAATGGTTTAACATTTAAACTCCACTTCTGCTGAATTACATCTACTAGTTACATTCCACATCAATTTTTTATTATTATATGTGATTCTTTGTCATATATAACAATATTACCCCTAATTTGAAATCAGGAAATATTTCTTAAAATAAATGTAATTTATTGTAATACGATAATATATATTAACTGTCTTTGCTGCCTGTCTTATTTTTGTTTTTAAGCTTCAAGGCTAATTATTTTTATCCTGTCTGTTCAAATGAATAATTAAAAAAGTCAAGACAAGAACAGATAAAAACCCTACGGCATGAAGTAGAAATGTTTCCTGTGCTGCTGATTCCTGAAAAATACCAGATGAGGCTTTGCATGTTTCACAGAAAAGTCAACATCTGTTTTTCACGGTGAGAAGATATATTAAAGATATAAAACTCTGGTCACAGATTTTAAGAATTGGAAGAGTGGAAGTATAATAACCCAAAGATAAATAAATGAGATGCACTCTAAAATGTGTTTTAAAAACATTATTACATTGTAATGTATTTCATCTAAAGCGTTATAATTTAACCACTTCAGCCACAGAAGCATTCACCCCTTTAATGACCAGAGCACTTTTTACAATTTGGCACTACGCTGCTTCAACTGGTAATTGTGTGGTCATGAAATGCTGTACCCAAACAAAATTTGCGTTCTTTTTTCCCAGAAATAGAGCTTTTTTTGGTGGTATTTGATCACCTCTGTGGTTTTTATTTTTTGCGATATATATAAAAAAAGACCAAACATTTTGAAAAAAAATATATTTTCTACTTTTTGTTAGAAAAATAATACAATAAACTCAATTTTAGTCATATATTTAGGTCAAAATGTATTTAGCCACATGTCTCAGATAACAAAAAATTCAATAAGGGTACATTTTCTGGAATTTACGCAGCTTTTATTTTATGACTGCCTATCTCATTTCCTGAGGTGCTATAATGGAATGGCAGTACAAAACCCCCAAATGACCCCATTTTGGAAAGTAGACACCCCAAGGATCAATATGGAAAAAGAGTGTGGTGTGGAGCTGCCAATTATGTGTATATATATATATTGGTTTGTATGAGAAGACAAAAGACTGCTGCCCTCACTGAAACACCCTTTGGATGTTGGATATGTGGAGAAAGTAACAAAAGTGAGTGTGGCGGGGGCGTGGCTTGACCGCTGCCGAAGATGGCTGCTTGAGCTCTCGGCTCCGCTCCTCCACTAAGCCACAGAGAAGTACCAGCGCCCCACTCCAGCGTTATCACCCTCACAACAGAGGGCTTAGCATCGGGGATACCGCGGAGCATGACCCGGAAAAAAAACTCCGAGCAGGGAACCAGACGTCTCCTCGACTTCTACATGAGGCCCGCACTACAGGGAGCCCAAGATGGCGCCGGCCGAGAGCAGAGGGAAGCCGCTCCGCCGCCGCCTCAGACTAGTGCCGAAGCTCCAGAAACGGAACCCATGGAGTTACCAGCCCTGCAGCCTGACCCATCATCCCCCCAGGGAGAGCGAGGTAAGCGGATGGCTGACACACTGGCACACTCGCCAGACAAACAACCCCCGATCAAACGGCAACATGGCGCTGGGACTTGCAGTGCCACAACTGACACAGCGCACAGCAATGCACTAGCGGCATATCCCACAACTGATGGCCCAGCATCTGAACACACACTGAAAGCAATGCTCCTATCCCTACAATCTGACATTCAGAGAGAGCTCAGAGTATCCATAAACCAGATGCAGGATAGGATTACCTCTGCAGAAGACCGCTTAGAGCACATTGAGAAACACTTAATGGAGTCTACCAAGGCACACAATCAAATAGTGGATATACAAGATGAGCAGGCTGATGCACTTCACTCATTGCGCCTAAAGGTCTCTGACCTAGAGGACAGGTCAAGAAGGAATAACATTAAAATAAGGGGGGTCCCAGAGTCGCTAGACAACGCGGGAATAATACCCTATATTCATCAATTATTTCGCAAATTGATACCAGACCTGCACACCAGAGACATGCTCATTGACAGAGCACACAAGCTGCATAAACCGCAGCACCTACCACCGAATGTTCCCAGAGACATACTAGCCAGAGTGCACTTTTACCACATAAAGGATGATGTCATGAGGGCCGCAAGGGCCCTACGCACATTGCCGGAGCCATTTGAAAAAATTAAGCTCTTCAATGACATTTCAGCGGCAACAGCACAAGCTAGGAAGTCATTTGAACCGATCACCTCAGTATTAATGGAAAAGAAAATCACCTACAAGTGGGGATTCCCAGTGAAGCTACTTGTGACCTATCGCAACCAGCATAACACTATCATGAGCCCCAAAGAGGGAATTTCAAGACTTCGTTAAATTAAGGGAGAAACCCCGAGTACTATCACAATACGACCAACGCTATCCAGTGTTCATCGAAGTGACCCTTAGGGGTGAACATCCACTAAAAGAAAAGGTAATTATGACTCCACTAGCCAAGTTTACTGAAGGATCGAACACGACAACGGCGACTTTACAGTAACT
>BLSH010033900.1:1314949-1327564 GCA_018402905.1 Glandirana rugosa | reverse complement strand
TCCTCAGAGCAACAGCACAGACAGCAGTAGTAAAGTAATCTATCTCAGGATGCAGGATCAGGTCTTAAAATGTCTCAAATCTGTCCCTCACGCAGTCAGCTACCTTTCCCTATACTAACCCAAGGAGCATGTGACTGCAGCACTGTGACTCCAGCTTATAAAGAGGCTGGGTCACATGATGCACCGGCCAATCACAGCCATGCCATTAGTAGGCATGGCTGTGATGGCTTCTAAGGGCAAACCAGTGAAACACTTGTTGATTGGCTGCCCTGCAGCTTCTCAACACGTGGAGTAAAATAGCAGAACCCCGGACCGAACCCGAACGATTTTTGAAATGTCCGGGTCCGTGCCACGGACACCCGAAAGTTCGGTACGGACCCGAACGTTACAGTCCGGGTTCGCTCAACACTAATAGAGACTAAAATAACTGAATGAATTGCTAGTCCATAGAGACTACACATGGTTTTTATGTGGAACATTGCATGATATAATGGTTATGTTTGAATCCTTTTTTGTAGGTTTTGCTGTGAGTGTTCTCCCCTAACTAACTGTTATTGTTGTAGGCTGCAAGGTATGGATTTTATTACCATTAGGTTTTGTTAGATTTCAATCAAACAAAATGTCTTGATAAAATGAAATGGCCGAAATCGATATTTCATGCTTTTCTCTTACCCAGTGTAAATGTGCAATGCCAAGCAGATTGTCTTGCTTGAAAGTGGGCTCTAAAGAATTACCCTAACTGCTCTCAAAATTAGAAAGGTCAGCATATATCAAAATAAATATGATTACCTAAGCAACTAAGGCCAGAGACCACAAGTTTACCCATTCGTGTTGTTTTGGCTATTTTAGTATTGGCGCGTATACCCCATTTGCATTCATGTTATCATTTCATTCTGCTTTTACTGGTGTACAGAAATTGTCAGTGGCAGCTTTGGTTGCAAAGATGCAAGAGAGGATTGAAAAGTACTACATTGCAAAACATATGTGAAGTCACTGATCAAATACAATCCATTGAATTACCTCAGGTAGGGATTAAAAAACATCCTAACAAGGGCAAGGGTCGCAGAGGATAAATGACCAGAGCACAAGAAATCATGGACAGCCTATAGCAGACACTACTTTACTGCCATTATACTGGAGAGTATTGGCATATGGTACACTGCTGTTATTGGGAGCCACAGCAAGGAAACAAAAATAAAGGATCATAACAGGCCAGGATGTAAAAACACTGCCTATACTGAAGAAAAAACAATGAATATATCTAACAACCTATACAAATTCATATAGCTCATCCATAACCATGACACATATTTAGTCAAACCTATCCTTTAAAAAGTCTATGCAACTAGCTTTAAAATGGTCCCTTCATGTGTGCCTCCTTCCTAAAGGACTACATCTAATTCCCATTTTACTGTTTAGATTATACACAGTGGGATCAGAGCACAACACTTGATTAAACGTGTTATTATCCATGACACTATAAATAACCAATGGGAAATAAATCTGTCTAGTTTTACCAAGTTCCATATGATGAAACGTATTCATCTGGGCAATCTACAAGCCTTCACAATTGAATGCTCTTGTTACTGGTGTTGCATAGGCAGCTGGTTGTTCTGACCATGCAGCAGAACCTCAGTGGGCATTGTGATGTCATATAAAATATCCAAGTCACGTGTGCTTTAAGCGGAGTTCCACCCAGTTAAAAGTCAGCAGCTACAAAAAGTGTAGCCGCTGACTTTTAACAATCAGACACTCACCTGTCCCAAGCCCCAGTGATGTGGTCGCCTGAGGGCTCGCTCTTCTCCCCCTCCCCTCGGCGGCACCGGCATCACAAGTGTGGGCACCCGCTTTGGCTTCAAAGCCGGGCACGCACTGTGCATGCACGAGTCGCTTGCACCTTGTGAATGGCCGGCGTATCTTCTGGGACCTGTGACATGTCACAGAAGATTGCCGAGAGGGAGGGGGAGGAAGTTGAACTTCCTTCCAGCTCCGGGGCTCTAGGAGAGGAAGTGGACCTGGAACCCTATTAAAACGGGGTCCCCCCCAAAAAAATGACATGCCCATTGTGGCATGTCAGGAGGTCACCTTCCTTTAAAGCGGAAGTTCCACTTTTGGATGGAACTCAGGTTTTTGCATAGTGTTACTAATATTAACCACTTGCCGACTGCCGATTGGCATTTGACGGTGGCAAAGTGGTTCGTTCCCGCAAAACGCCGTCATACGACGGCGGCTGCGGGATCGAGCTTAGTGAGCGTGCGCACGCCGCCGGAGGCGCGCCCGCGCGCTCACTGTGTTCGGAGAGGGCCAGGGAGCGGGTGCGGTGGCTTTGATTGCCGCCGGCTACCCGCGATGGCCCCCCCGAGCGGAGGAACGGAGGTCCGTGTATGTAAACACGGACCTCCGCTCTGTGTGAAGGGGGAAGGGCTGTGATCACAGCCTTCCTGTATACGAAGGCTGTGACCACTTCCCTTCCCCAGATAGTGCAGTCCCCCTACAGTTAGAACACGCCCAGGGAACACAGTTAACCCTTAGAGCACCCCCTGCAGGTTAACCCCTTCACTGCCAATGACATTTACACAGTAATCAGTGCATTTTTATAGCACTGATCACTGTATAAATGCCAATGGTCCCAAAAAAGTGTCAAAATAGTCCGACATGTCCGCTGAAATATCGCAGTACCGCTAAAAATCGCAGATCGCCGCCATTACTAGTAAAAAAAAAAAAAAAACCCCAAAAATGAATTATCATCATCCGTAAACGCGACCACTTTTGCGCAAACCAATCAATAAAGGCCGATTGCGATTTTTTTATCACAAATATGAGGAAGAATATAAATCGGCCAAAAACGGTGAAAAAAAATTTTTTTTATATTTTTTTTTGATTTGTATTCTAGCAAAAAGTAAGAAATTTGTTTTTTTTTGCAAAATTGTCGCTCTTCTTTTGTTTATAGCGGCGATCAGAAATTACGCAGAGGTGATCAAATACCACCAAAAGAAAGCTCTGTTTGTGGGAAAAAAAGGACGCAAATTTCGTTTGGGTACAACATCGCACGACCGCGCAATTTTCAGTTAAAGTGACGCAGTGCCGAATCGCAAAAAGGGCTCCGGTCCTAAAGCTGGAAATCCTTCCGGGACTGAAGTGGTTAAAAAGAGACAACCCACCAGCATATATTTATAGAATGCTGTATAACAAGTCTAGTTAATTTTTAAAGAGCATTTAGTTTGTAATTGTAGAGAAAGCAGGATTAGAGACCACATTTGGAGAGCAATGCTCAATTGATTACTTTATACATTAGATTCATAGTATAGCTTATAGCTAAAAACAGCATAAAATTCCATTCTGCAATTTTTAATACTTTTGGCACCAGTTCACAGAAACAATGGAATTGGAAAGGTTGCAGAGAAGGGCAGTTAAATAAGTACAGATCATAGAATGCTTCATTTTTAAGACACGTTTGATAGAATGGCAAATGTTGAGGGAACTGTGTTGTTTTTTCTTATTTAATAATATGTATTGAGTTTCAAGAAGAAACAGAGCAAAGTCTGCATACAGTGCTTCACTTTGGAGGCATTATTCAAACCATATATAAATACACACAGTTGAATCTTTTTTAATAGCAAAAGATTAATAATTAAAGGCATATGGCATCAATACTGGCCTTAGTGTGAGCTCAAGAGAGGGCAATCATTTCAGTAATGGATGTCCAATTGAGTTGCACCTGAAGCATCAGAGTATGTGACAGGAGAGGTAGATATGACAGGAGAAAAGGGGATCAGGAGAGGTAACAGAAGAAAGGAAAGTAGTACAGAAGAAAGTGTGGGGGTTGAAATTGAGAAGATCCTTGAACAGGTTTAGGGCAGAAGCTGAACAAAATAGAGTGCAAAAGAACTGATACACTTGCTGACAAAAACATTGGACCGCTGGGCAAGTCCACCTATATAGTGTAAGAATGAACCAGTGTCAGGCAGCCATGAAAGCAGTGTGCCAAAAACTCAAAGGAGACGTCTGCAACTGTGTCATTTTTTTTTGGCCCGTGTCCTCACTGTGACAGAAAGTGATTGGAAATCCAGAATTGTACAGTTATTACTAAAACAGGAGTTGGGGAAAAGTCTTTCACTTGGTGCTCCTATTCCAGCAATAACTCTGTAAAGGAGCTTTCACCCTATTTATTTGTTTCAGGTACTTATATAGCGTCGTCAATTTACGCAGCGCTTTACATATATATTGCACATTCACATCAGTCCCTACCCTCAAGGAGCTTACAATCTAAGGTCCCTAACTCATATGCATACATACACATACTAGGGGCAATTTTTAGACAGAATCTAATTAACCTACCAGCATGTCTTTGGAGTGTGGGAGGAAACCGGAGTACACCCACGCAGGCACAGAACATGCAAACTCCAGGCAGGTAGTGTCGTGTTCAGGATTCAAACCTGTGACCCTTTTGCTGCTAGGTGAAGGTGCTATCCACTACACCACTGTGCTGCCCTATTTGGAGAGGTTAAAGAATTTAGAGAATTTACTATTATATATTAGAGGCAAAAAGGTAAATTCCCCCAATGGAGTACATACAGCAATAAAAAATACTTTCTGGGGTTTTAACCATGATCAGCTCTTTCCAAAAACAATAAATACATGTTAGCTTCAGGTATACTTCAAGTGGAAAATGAACACCTTAAATAAATGCAATAACAACTTATGAACACCTCATATAGAAAATTATTTGGACATTTGTTTACCACAAGGTTACCACATTGTCCAAAGGGAACTCCTTCTAACTGAAAGAAAAGAGGTTAAGCCTCCACATATAGAAATGTTTAGTTACTGTAAGAGCTATCAAAATGTTTTAATCAATACAGTTGGATGGAGATTTCTAAAAGCACAAAACACAAATAGTTGTATTTTAAAGAAATAAAGAAATACATATAGTAGACAAAAAAATTTAGGCTGGGTTCACTCTAGCTGTGGCCTTAGTTCAAAGCAGGGGGTCCGGTGTGAGTCTGTTCACCATTTAAGGTGGGAATCAGGTCTGATTTTTTGGCTGAAATTGCACCTGAAACAGACCAGAAGATGCACAGGACCCTTCTGCAATTTGGACAGTGGCCGTCTCGGAGGTGTGTGAACCAGGTCCATTGAAAGCCGGTCACACTCTCCTGTCATTCGAATTGGATAAACCACATCCAAATCACATCAGTGTGAACCCAGCCTTAGGAAGTCATCTGTAATAAGGATCAAGTAAGCTTTCTTCTCTGTTAGATGCTTTTTGAGTAATTGAACCTTATAGATAATTTTTTACTTTGTTCCTTGATTAAGTGTTAAAACAAAATTCCTACATTTTAGAACTAAATTGTCAAAAATATTGTGTTTCTCTGATTGTTTGATTGATTGCCATTTTCCTATTCATCCAAACTATTCACGCTTTTGTGTCACCTCTTTCACAGGTTTTAGACAGTGCCATCAACAGCCTAAGACTAAAAAGGAAGAAACAGCTGTACCAGACAGAACAAGACTAGACGTGTTGATTTATAGAGAATATGTGTGAAAAGTGTTTGTGCATAATTATAACTTCATGTTAACTCTATATTTGTATGTGGTGTTTTGTTATAATGTAGCTTATACAAACTTACATGCTATTGGCTTATCTTACAAACATATTGTACAAGAGCACTTAAAAAGATATGATCTACAATGAATGATTACTTAGAATGGAAATAGGAACAAACACAGGCTGCTGCATAACTTTAAACTACTCCAAAACCAATGATAAAAAAAAGGTTTTTACTTGTTAACACATCTGAAATGGTTCAATGAAATGTCAAGAATACCACTGCTTCCTTTCTGAAGTGTGACTTTTGACATTTTCTATTAACTAATATCTTAAAAAAATAACAAAGTTACAGCTGGAAACTTTACACTCATGTCAACATAAAAATTAAGAGAATGTATTTTATATTTCAATGTTTTTATTAGGTTTTCTGAAGTAAATAATACATGCTATTAACATCAATATAGTTGGATTGACAGTTAAAGTCGATATAATAATATGTGAGGCAAGAAGAAAAAGGAATAATGAACAACAGTTAGATCTGCATTCTTACAGAAATTGACATAAATAAACAAGTGTACCAGGCACCTGGTATTCACTTTCTATTGGCTGCTAGAAAATAATGGTCTTGAGAAAGCTATTGTTGCTGGAGACGCGACGCCACTTCCGATAGTGCTGTCGTGCCCGTGATTATTTCAGACATGAATGCATATCAGTAAACAATTAACATTAAACAATAACCTGTCACCAGCGTCAATTTTTGTGCCAAAATTATTTATTTATATGTCACTGGCCGTAGAACATGGCCTGGTTGACCAGCCCTACAGGACACCCCATTGGGAGCTAATTTGTGTCCTGGAGTGTTGGCCCCCCGATGGTGATTTTAGCTCCTTCACTTACATGTTTATGGTAAAGGAATCCCAGTGGTATATTTGTTTAGCCCTGATTTCAACCAAGTGAGCCACGGTTGCCATGACGTGCATGCTTTACCTAGTTTTCCTTGACTACATGCTTGCATTAGTTCATAACTACTGTGATTGTTGATTAGGTCTATTGTGTCTATTATCTTTGGGATTTGTGTGGATTTCCAAAGTTTTGTGATACTTGATCTGGCTGCTAGTAATATGTGTGTTACTACATGTCTGTATTGGTAGTGGATATTTTCTATATTCAAGTTTAGTAGTCCCAATTCTGGCGTTATCACTAGAGGGGTGGCAATCAATTTGTGAATCATACCAAATATCTCTTTCCAGTAGTCCTGAAGTGTTGTGCAATCTTATAGTATGTGGATGATATCACCTGTTGTTGCGTTACATCTCCAGCACATGCTGCTATTTTTGTTGTCAAACGATGTTAACTTAGCTGGGGTGAGGTATTACCTAAGAGATATTTTGTATGTAAGTTCCCATAATGTTGAACATTGGGTTGCTTTAAATATTGAATTAAGTGCACTGTGCCACTGTGAATTCATAAAACTGTGTCCTAGATGATGTTCCCATTGTAGGTGGGCCTTGGCTTTAGAAAATTATTTTTTTTTATAAATGCTATTGTATAATATCGATATGTCTTTTTCTTTGATTGGCGGATCATTGAAGAATGACCAAATCTTTTGGGGCATTGAATACAAGTGAGGATCTATTGCTTTGAGACATTTGTACACTCTGTGGTATGTAAACAGTTCTGAGTTTGCTAATGCATACTCTTTTTGTAAGCTCTCGAATGTTTGCATTTGCTTATGTGTCCTGATTTCATCTATATAGAAGATACCTTTGGTTTTCCATTGCTTGAGGCTTAGATCAGTGGTTACCTGTTCTAGGATCCCTATTGGATACTTGGGTGTAGTGTTTCCTGGGTGTGATTTCAGTTTTTCTATCATTTTCCTCCACGCGTGTGCTGTGTCTTTGATGGGTGGTGGAGCTGCTGTTGGAGTTTTTACTCCCAATGGTGTGCTTAATAGCCAATCCTTCAGGTCGGCTCGGGGGATATATGTAGCTTCCATATTGCTCCATAATTTGGTGAGTTGGGATAGGAACCAATCTTGGATTGGTGCTAGTGTGGACGCAATGTAAAAGTCCTCGAAGTCTATAGAACTTGTTCCTCCTGCATGTTTGCGTCTAATGAGTGTTGTATGTGCACACCTTGTTTTTTTCCCTTCCATAAGCATTGGTTGAGTATAGTCTGAAGTGATTTGAAATAGTATTGGGGTATTTGTATCAGAATGGTTCTAAACAGGTAAAATATTTGTGGTAGATGAAGCATCTTAAATGCCGCTAGTCTGCCACTCCATGACAGTTCATGTCTGGTCAGGGTTTGGGACTCAGATTTGAGTGTCTCTGGGGCTGGTTTGAAGTAAGAGGTAAATCATTTTTTCACCGATTTAGGTAGTTGTATTCCTAGATATTTAATACTATCCCTAGCCCATGTGAATGGGTGTTGTGTTTGTAGAAGGTTGCTCGTAGTCGCATGAATACCCAATTCCAACACATATTATTTGGTTACATTTGTTTTGTAATATGATACCATGCTGAAGAGGTCTAGAGTCTTCCGTACTTCCACCAGGGAGGGAGCCGGGTTTGACACCATTAGAATTACATCATCTGTGAATAGGCTGATTTTGTGAGTCGCTTTACCTATGCTTATGCCTGAGATCAACGTGTTTTTTCCTGATTAGTTCCGCTAGGGGCTCTAAGGACAAATTGAAAATTAGTGGGGATAAGGGGCATCCTTGTCTGGTTCCATTTGTTATAAGGAATGGTTTTGAGATCATGCCTGTCGAGAATACTTGGGCAGATGGGGTCATGTATAATGCTGATATTGCTGATAGTATGTGTCCTGAGAACCTGAATTTTTGGAGAACTTGTTGTAAATATATCCAATGAACCCTGTCGAACGCCTTCTCCGACACAAAGATATTTTAAAGGGGCTGTAAACCCTCGCTGTTTTTCACCTTATGGCATTCATGCATTAAGGTGAAAAAGCTTTTCTACTACTTCAGGCCCCCCAGAGCCCCCCTTTTACTTACCTGACCCTGAACGTGCCCACCCTGGCGACAAGCCTAGCAGCTCCAGCTGCGGGCTCCAGCATTGGCTCCCGCTGCTGTCAATCAAGTCCAGTGATGCGGGGATGGGGTTGAGTCCTGCTGTCTGCGTCAATGGATGCAACAACAGGACTCGGGAGCGTGCCCGCATGGCTGTCCCAGGGAAAGCGCTTCCCTGAGGGGACAGTCGGAGAAGAGGAGGACCCAGGAGCGCCCCTGAAGGACCCCAGAAGAGGAGGATCGGGGCCACTCTATGCAAAACCACTGCACAGAGGAGGTAAGTTTAACATGTTTGTTATTTAAAAAAAAAAAAAACTTTAGTATCACTTTAAAGCTAACAGCAATACATTTGGAATTACTATAATGTGAGATGTATTTTAATAAAATAAGTGATTATCATAAAAAAACATATCAGAATGCTAAAGATAGCTAGCCAATTCCCCTCTGGAGTATGTTTTCATTTTTTTGCATACATGTTAAAATTTGCAGAGTTATTGGTTAGCACAATTCCAGGACAGTGTAATACTTTTGTTTTTAACAATTTTAATAAACAATATTAAGCCATGGGAGCTCTTTTCATGTCTATGTTCTGTTTTGCCTCTGATGTACCTGTGAGAGTACTACCTGTGTACCAGTGGCACCCATCTGATGTAGCACCCTCTGGAGCATACAAACCGAGTAACAAATGCACATTTGGACCTACTTACTATTTAAGGGGTCTGTGACTTCTGGTGAGTGTCCAGGGAGTTGGGATCACCTGGTGATCATGATTTTGGAGTAACAATTGTGGCAAATGGGAATCAAAGAGTGTTGAACAACGCATACACTGTATTTGGAGAACTTTACAGCACCTATACAGCAAAATTTGATGTGAACTTTTTTGCACTTTGTACTGAGCAAGCAGTTATCTGGTGGACATTGATTTATGTACTTGTAAATTTGTGTAGAAATGTTTTGGTTTATACATGAACACGTATATAGGAATTTTTGTACATTGAGCTATGTTTCATGGATTGTTCAATGATTGTATTAGGATACATTAGGAGAGATTTAATAAAACTGGTTCACACAGAATCTGGTACAGCTGTGAATAGTAACCAATCAGCTTCTAACTTAAAGCATTTGTAAAGGAAAAATGTAAAAAAAAAAAAAATAACAAACATGTCAACCTTACCTGCTCTGTGCAATTGTTTTCCACAGAGCTGCCCTGATCCTCCTCTTCTCAGGTCCCACGCCAGTGCTCTGGGCCCCTCCCCCTTTCCAAGTGCCCTGATAGTAAGTTGCTTGCTATCAGGGCACTCATGTGGACTCTTTCCAGAACTGGTTCTCTGTGTCCATAAGACACAGACAGCATGGCTCTGCCCAGCACCCCACTACTGCCTCACTGGTCGTGATTGACAGCAGTAGGGGCAATGGCTTCTACAACTGCATCTCAAGTAATAAGAAAGGAGAGCCTCGGCTGTCATGCACATCACTGAATCAAGATGGGGCTTAGGTAAGTAGTAGGGGGGTTGAATGGGGGCTTCACATTGAAGGTTTTTTACCTTCATGGGTAGAAGGCATGAAGGTTAAAAAAAAAAATCTTCAGTCATTACAACCAATTTAAGCCTTGTTCAATTAAACTTTGGCAATACGGCCTAGAGGCTGATTGGTTGCACCAGATTCTGTGTGCACCAGTTTTACTAAGACTCTCTCATTGATTATTAGCACTTTTACTGAGTATTTGTACATTTTGCTCACTTATTTTATGATGTTTTATGTTTTTATTCAATAATTGATGCTTATAGGCTAAGTTCACTTTTTTTTTTCTAAAATCCAGCTCTCCTATGTATCAATATACTATTAATGTACCTCGGTTGCAGAAAAATAAAAGTTTTCTTTGATTTTTCAGAAAAGACCTTACCTTAGCCTTTGCTGTGGTCCGTCAAAAGCTTCATCACTTCCTGGTATGTAGATTTGGGACATAAGAGCCAGTAAGGCAGCTGACCTCATTAGCACATGCCCTGCATTCATCAACTAGGTTTGCACAGCATCCTGGCATTCCTCCATATATGCATTTGGCTGGCTTGTCAATGTAAGCTGCCACAGCTGCTATGTGTGCAAGGCCATATCTATGGCCAAGGTCTATGTGTCTCCAGATAAACATGCAGGAATTTGTACAGAGATTGCATAAACTAGTCGCGCTTTTAGTGCCACTAATTGTTAATGGTGCCCAAAAGCTGAAGCAAACACAATTTTGCCACGTGTAAAAACAAGTGAAAATGCAGCAAAATGCACAGTAAAATACATGCATCCCACAACATGCCAAAATGAGCTACTTTGCCATATGTAGTCATTGTTTGTCATGTGTTTACCATTGAATTCAACAGGCTGCCCTATGCATAAAAGCAAAATGCACAAAAACATGCACTCCCACTATGCTAGGTGTGAATGGGACCTAAAAGAGAAATTGGCTTGTTTATACAAAAACAATGAGGCTCCATTTACATCTGTGTACTTTCAAATGTATGGGAATCTGCACAGAAAATGCACACATTGCCTTGTGTTTCAAAAACATGCTGTAAACGCACTACAGAGCACGATTAAAAATGCACCACCAATACACTATGCAAGATGCACCACCAATACACTATGTAATCTGACTTTATGATTTATTTTAGATCTATCATCAACTATGTAGTACAAGGCCTGTCTGATTACTGAATGGATAGATAGGTGGGTGCTTTTATTCCATAATTCTGGTAAATCTGAAGGAAATTATACAGAGATTGTACAATCAGATTGCATAGTGTATGGCCAGCTTCATACAAGTACATAGGAGGGAGTGAATGGAGGTACTCAGCTATCAGGTTCCTTTCACACCTCTGTGTAGTTGGGAACTCACATTCCTGATGGCATTTTTTTTTTAAATGTGTTTTAGCATTTTTTCTCATCACGTGTAAGGCAGCTCATTCACTTGAATAGGCTTCCCTACGCTCAAAAATCACCCAAAATAAACTTTTTTTAGAGTGCAGCATGGTGCATTTTTAAATTTCTTTTTGGTGCATTTGCAGCACGTTTCGGAAATGCAAGACATTGCACACATTTTCTGTATGGTTTGCCATGCATTTGGAAATGCACAGATGTGAATGGAGCCTCATTGTTCTTGTGTAAATAAACCAATTTCACTTTCAGGCCCCATTCACACTTAGCATATTGGAAGCGTATGTTTTTGGGTTTGTTTTTCCTATGACATGCATAGGGTAGCCCATTGTTTTCACTGGGTTGCGCTACACGTGTCAAAGTAGTTCATGGAACATTATGGTGTGATGCATGTTGCATGTTTTTGAATGTGCATTTAACGGTGGTTTTTGCTGTTTTTTCGTGTGGAAAAATGTGTGTTTGCTTCTGTGTTTGGTGTGACATTAACAATTCATGGCACAGAAAGAAACTAGTTAATTTTAGGTGCATAAAGGTGGCCATACACTATACAATCTGATTGTGCAATCTCTGTACAATCTCCTTTAGATTTACCAACACTATATAATAGGAGGACACACCATCTATCAAATCAATCTGTATCCAATCAGGCAGACCCTTGCACTACATAGTTGATGATAGATCTAAAGGTGATTGTACAATCAGATTGTATAGTGTATGGTGAGATTTACAGCACCCGGGACATACATCACCTGTTTTTTTTTTTTTTTGAAAATGTATTTATTGGTTTTTACATTGCACAGGGTATAAAAGCACATTCAGACAAAAAAGGAAAATGTAGTATATCACAGAATACAATACATCCAGGGCCTTGATTGAATAAGGCGAAAAAGTAGACAATGATAGTCCATTAGTAAAGCCAAAGGTTTGGTAGAGGTGGATTTAGTTTAAAAAGAGAGATATTAGGACCAAGTCTCCGCAAAGGTGGTGATATCTGGCATTGCATTGAGAAGATATAGATCTGGTTTTCTAGGATCAGTGTAACCCATAGGGCTTAAAAAGCGCCCATTGGGGGAGGGGACGGGGGTAGGGCGGGAGGGCCAGCGTGATC